>VMDO01026892.1:0-26048 GCA_007922755.1 Pedetes capensis
AAAAAAAAAAAAACAAAAAACTATGGTACATATACACAATGGAATACTACTCAGCAATAAAAAAAATGAAATAAGGCCATTCGCAGCAAAATGGATGGAATTGGAGAAAATTATTTTAAGTGAACGAACACAAGCTCAGAAAGAGAAACACCACATGTTCTCACTCATTTGTGGGAGATGAATCAAAATTGTTGTTGTTAGGTGCCATCGAGTCGGTATCCGACTCATAGCGACCCCCATAGGGTTTTCAATGGCTGACTGTTTCAGGATTGCCTTGGGAGTGGATTGCCAGGCCCTTCTCCCATTTTTTCGGTGCTGGGAATTGAACTCGGGGCCTCAGACACTGCAGCGCAGCGCTCTACCCACTGAGCTAAATCCCAGCCCAAATCAAAATTATAAGGAGGAAAAAATCCTATGCAAAGGTTGGATCATGATAAAAGAAAAAAAAAAAAACTAAGAATGGTGTTATTATAGATGGTTTAGAAAATGCATGTAATAGTTCTGACAAGGTAAAAAGAAAGCTCACTGAAGGAAAAGTTTCTACCTTAAACAGAACTGGAACCCAAGGATACACAGAAAAATATTACCATAAAAAGACAAGTAAATGGTAGAGAAGTCTTTGATGGGGAGGGGGTGGGATGGGTGGGAAGCGTGCAAGAGGATAAGGGGGAACCTATATGAATAATGTACAACAAAATGTATCTATGGAAATGTCACAATGAAAACAATGTCAGAATGAATCATATTAAGGTGTACATTAAAAATTTCCAAAAAAAAAAAAAAAAAAAAAACAAACGTAAAGGCACACACCTGACCACTCTCGCCCTTGAGGAGGGCCATAGCTGCGAGAAGAAGCCATGCCATACGCATATGCAATTCTGCCCCGGCCTCCTGGCTGAAAGGCCTTACAGGTACCTTTCCAAAATCGCTAAAATGCCTCTTTATAATCTAACAAATTTTTACACTGGGTGCGGTGGCACATGCCTGTAATCCCAGCGGCTCGGGAGGTGCAAGCGGGAGGATCGCAAGTTCAAGACCAGAGGCAGTCTGCGTAATTTAGCGAGACCCTGTCTCAAAAAAAAAAAAAAAAAAAAAAAAGTGGACTAGGGGCACAGCTCAGTGGTCCAGCACTTGCAAAGCATGCAGATGTGGGGCCCTGGGTTCAACCTCTAGGACCGCAAAAAAAAAAAAAAAAAAAAAAAAAAAAAAAAAAAAAAAAAAAAAAAAAAAAAAAAAAAAAAAACCCCTAACAAATTTTCCTTTCCAGGGTTTTCCTGCCTACAAATTCCAATGAGCCAAATAAGACCACAGTTTTTCCAAACAACCAATATGAGAAACAGGAGTTTCAATCCTGATGCGTATGTTGAGAGTCATGGGGGACAGATGGATGGTGGGGGTCCCTTAGCTTTTCCTCTCTCCCTGAAACACTAGTCTCCCAAACTTCTCCTTAAAGTTGTTAATCAACACACACTTCACTTCAGTATCTACAGCCAACCCCAGAAGATGCTTTCTCCTGACCCCCTGGGCTCTGAGACCCTCTACCCTACCACCACCATCTTTCCACCTCTGAACTCCACACCTATGAGCCGTGTATCCGTGAAAGGTTGCGAATCCTTGGCTAGTGGCAGGCAGGGCAGAGAACCACTTCGGTCCCGAAGTTGCAGATAACCTTTATGAGATGAAGCCACAAGAATCCCAAGTAAAACCTGTAGGAAGAAGAAGGCCAAGATATCAGATATTTAGTAAACAAATACTAAGCGTCTATCATGTGCCAGTCATTGTATTAAATGATAGCAGTACAAAGTGAATGAGACACCATCTCTGACTGTAAAGAACTCAAGAGGAAGAGACATGAAAGAAGATATGAGCAAGCCAGGTGGGGTGGCGCACGCCTGTAATCCTAGCACTCAGGAAGCTGGGGCAGGAAGATCAATGTGAGTTCTAGGCCAGCCTGGGCTAAATGGTGATAACTTGTCTAAAAAAAAAAAAAAGAAAGAAAGAAAAAGACAAGCATTCCCATATTTAGCAGCAAGAAATAAAGCACACAGCTAGGTGCCGTGGTATGTGCCTATAATGCCAGCATTGGGGAGGCTGAGGCAGGAGGATCATGAGTTTGAGGCCAGCCTGGGCTGTATAGTAAGATCCTGTATCTTCTACCCATCCCCTAAAGAAAAAAAGAAAGTACAAAAATTGGGGTTAGAGGAGCGAGACTATGCAGGACCTCACAGGACATGATGAAGAGTTTGGTTTTATTTTATGTGCAACATGAAAAGAGCTTAAGCACTGGGCACAGTGGCGCACGCCTGTCATCCCAGCGGCTCAGGACGCGGAGGTGGGAGAATTGCAAGTCCGAGACCAGAGGCAGTCTGCGTAATTTAGCAAGACCCTGTCTCAAAAAGTACAAAAAAAAAAAAAAAAAAAAAAGGTCTGGGGGTGCAGCTCAGTGGTCAGGCACTTGCAAAGCATGCAAGCAGGAGGCCCTGGGTTCAACCCCCAGTACCAGGAAAAAAAAAAAAAACCGTAAGCAAGAAAATACTGTATTCCAAGTCACATTCTTACCCCACTCTTTTTAGCTACTGCAAGGGTGATGAACGGGTGAACACCAAGAGCAAACGGGGCTGTCTGCCTGGAAGGCTTGTGCAGTCAAAAAATGTTGGGAAAAATTAAAGTGCCAGTGACCTGGACTGAGGTGATGGCCATGAAGACAGGACAAAGAGGCAGTCCCCAAAGGCTCCTGGAGCCCCCTTACCTGGGCTGGGCGGAAGGAAGAGGGCAGCAGGCAGAGCCAGGACCAGGCCAGGCGGCGGCTGAGCTGGCAGCTGGGCAGGTGGGCAGCCTCCGGGAGGGGCAGGAGGGTCTTTGGGTCAAAGGAAGCCCAAGCCCTGCGCCGCCCTTCCTCGATGAGGGAAGCCAGAGTGGGGAAAGAACAGGGCGTCTGCAGCCGCGCGTACTGTCAGAGAGAAAGGGGGGAGAAATCCATCCGTGACCCTGGCGGCCTCCAGGCCACGGCCTCACTGCCCCACCTCTCCCTGCAGCCGCGTACTTTCTGGAGCGGACAGCGATGCGGCTCTTCGAGGATCTCGCTGTGCGGTCTCCGAACGCGGCCGCCTGGCGGGGCGAGAACATCCAGGGTGGGAGCCAGAAGCTGCCGTCCCAGGCTGGGGTTCCCAGGAGAGGAGTGCCGCAGGAAGTGGTGGTGTCTCAGCACGTGGGGACACAGCCTGGCCAGGGGAAGGGGCGCGGTCACTTCCCCGCAGACCCCGCCCCCTGCTGGATCCCGCTCCCTGTACCAGGGAAACACCCTGCTCCCGCCGTCTCTCCACCCAGAGCCTCGTCCTCACTTGCAGGCCAGCTCCTCCAGGGCCCTGGTGGCCCACAGGTAGAGGGGAAGCCCCAGCTGACATTCCCACACCAGCTGTTCATACAAGGAGGTCCCGTGAACTTGGTGGCTCGACTGAGCGCCGGGCTTTTGATGAGAGAAGTCCTGAACCAGAACGGCGCCGCGCAGGCAGGGGGCCAGCACCGGCCTTGCCATCCCTCCACCCACGGACTGGAGCAGGTGGACGTCCTGGAGCTGCGGGGAGACAGGAAAGCCAAGGCGAGCGACCAGACGGAGGGCCCCTGGTGGAGGCACGGGCGGTTTCTGCTGCCTCGGTTCCAGGAAAAGGAAAAAAATCCTCCTCTGCTGGCCAGCTCCTTGCAGACCTCACACCTCCCCTTCCATCACAGCTACTCCGCCTGAGGCCAGCTGCCATCTCCCTGCTCTTTCTCTCTCTCTCTCTCTTTTTTTTTTTTTTTTTTTTGCAGTACTGGGGGTTGAACCCAGGGCCTTGCACCTGCATGCTCTGCAAGTGCTGCATCACTGAGCTGCACCCCCAGCCCATTTTTTTTTTTACTTTTTGAGACAGGGTCTCACTAAGTTACACAGACTGCCTCTGGTTTCGAACTTGCCATCCTCCCGCCTCTGCCTCCCGAGCCGCTGGGATGACAGGCGTGCGCCACTGCGCCCGGCTCCCTGCTCTTTCTGAGGACCAGGTGGCTGGCTACTGGCTGGATAGGTATGGCTTAGGTTTCTCACCAGGCCACCTGAGATTGTCCTGTGCTTCAGCCATCTGCCCACCAGGTGGCTCTTCTGTGGAGGAGCTGCTCTGGCCTGGACCCCTCCTCACAGGGCCCAAGACAACAACTTTCCTTTCTAAACTCTTTTCCAAGCCATTATTTCTGTTTTGGTTTTGGTTTTTTGAGACTGGCTCTCTCTGTGTAGCCCAGCCTGTCCTAGAACTCACTATGTAGACCATGCTAACCTTGAACTACATCAACCCTCCGGCCTCTGCCTTCCAAGTGCCCGGATTACAGGCATGAGCCACGATGCCCAGCTTCCAAGTCGCTCTTTTTTTTTTTTTTTTTGCGGTACTGGGGATTGAACCCAGGGCCTCATGCTTGCATGCTTTGCAAATGCTGGACACTGAGCCGCACCCCCAGCCCATTTTTTTACTTTTTGAGACAGGGTCTCCCTAAATTACGAAAACTGCCTCTGGTCTCGAATTTGCGATCCTCCTGCCTCCGCCTCCCGAGCCGATAGGATTACAGGTGTGCGCCACCTCGCCTGGCTCCCAAGTCACTCTTAAAGCACTCCCTCCAACACACGCTCCAGTGTTCGCTATTTTGCTATAGTATTCCTCATCCAGCTGCAGAAACAAGAGCAGCCCACGGAGGCAAGAGAAGCTGCGGGGGAAGTCTTGTCACCAGTCCTGACCTCTCACGTACCTCCAAACGGACCCCTGGTCGCAGCACTCGCCTGAGGACACGGAACTGCTGGTATGCGAGGCACAGTGCCAGCTTCCCATCCAGCTCATAGAGGCCAGCGGGCCCATTCAACACGCCAGTGACCATTCCCTGCAAAGAGGCCAGAGGTCAGCTGACTGCCCTCTCCTGGTTCTCTGGAGGCCCATGTTTTCTCTTCCATGAATTCGAGGATCTCTTTCTTTTCTTTTTCTTTCTTTTTTTTTTTTTTTGCGGTACTGGGGGTGAACCCAGGGCCTCGAGCCTGCATGCTTTGTGAGTGCTGGACCACTGAGATGCACCCCCAGCCCCTTTTTTTTTACTTTTTGAGACAGGGTCTCGCTAAATTACTCAGACTGCCTCTGGTCTCGAACTTGCGATCCTCCCACCTGTGCCTCCTGAGCTGCTGGGATGACAGGCGTGCGCCCCCGCGCCCGGCTTAGGGTCTCTTTCTTGTGCTCACCATGTAATGTAAGAGTCTGGAATCCCGGAGGAGACCTTTTTGCTCTTCCCTGTCCGGGGACTTGCTGGGCGTGGCGGGTGGGGTGGGGTCCGCCTCTGGGAAGGGCTCTTCCAGCGCCAGTTCCTGCACACATTCTGGCTTCAGGGGCATCAGGCGGGAGGCGGGAGTGGTTGTCCACACACGGTAACGGCAAGCGTGGACCCTGGACACTCGAAGCGCTGTCAGCACGTAGGCCCTGCCAGGCCGAAGGACTCGGTGCCACACCAGCTGGGCGGGGAGCTGGCAGACACAGAGGCGGGCAACAAGGTCCAGGAGGTGCTCCCCACCGTGCTGGCCTTCTGACGCACACCCCTCCCGACACGGTTGACCTCACACACCAGCTCCTCGTGGGTCCACTCTCGTCTCTCCACTTTCTCTAGGTTTACCAACTAAATCTTGAGCCACAGAACTTTCAGGATCTCTCCTTTCTCAAAGGAGGCAACAAATATTTCCTAATCCTTTCTGGGAGACACAAATCATCTCTAAGACTTCTTCCAAAATACACAAGTTCTCCACTGAGGACATTATGTCCTTTTTGGCATTCCCTCTCCCACCCTATAAGACACAAACCAAATTCATTTATGTCATCCTCACATGTTGTTGTTGTTGTTAGGTGCTGTCCAATTGGTATCCGACTCATAGTGACCATGTGCACAACAGGTGAAACACTATTGTCAGTGCTTCTCTGCTGTTCATATGGTTTTAAATGGCAGACTGATTTTTGGGAGTGGGTTGCAGGGTCCGTCTCCCAAGCCTGCAGCCTGCAGCACCTGGTGTTTCCAGGCGGTCTCCCATCCAATTACTAACCATGGCCAACCCTGCTTAGCTATCGAGATCTGACAGGATCAGATGCCACAGGGCTACGGCTGCAGGCCATCTCACATATTGGGTACATATATATCCAATAATGGGACAGATGTTAAGGAAAGTACAATTAAGTATTCTCTCCTTTTTAACGTATTTCAAATTACTGAGGAACATAGACAGAAACCTAAGCAATAATATGGAGCCATATACAATTTAGTATCAAAAGTAATACACATCAGGTAAGGTTTCAATATGCATTTGGAAATAAAGAGAAGGTCAGGATGGGCTGGAATGATCAGGAATGCCTAGTGAATGAGGTTGAATTTAAAGAAGGCCCTGAAAGGCATACAGGTTGAATATCCCTTTTCTAGAATACCTGGGCCTGCAGCTGTAGCCCTGTGGCATCCGATCCCGTCAGATCTCGGAAGCTAAGCAGGGTCAGGCCTGGTTAGTACCTGGATGGGAGACCGCCTGGGAACACCAGGTGCTGGAGGCTTGGGAGAAGGACCTGGCAACCCCCTCCCAAAAATCAATCTGCCATTGAAAACCCTATGAATGGCAGAGAAGCACTGATAGTAGTGTTTCCCCTGTTGTACAGAGGGTCGCCATGAGTCAGATACCGACTTGATGGCACCTAACAACAACAACAACAAGAATACCTGGGGGGCTGGGATTTAGCTCAGTTGGTAGAGCGCTGCACTGCAGTCTCTGAGGTCCTGAGTTCGATTCCCAGCACCTCACAAATGGGAGAAGGATGTGGCAACCCACTCCCAAGGTAATCCCGAAACAGTCAGCCATTGAAAACCCTATGAGGGTCGCTCTGAGTTGGAATTGACTCGATGGCACCTAACAACAATAAGAATACCTGGGACAAGAAATGTTTCACATTTTGGATTTTTCAGATTCTAGAATATCTGCATATACAGTATGAGATGTCTTGTGGATGGAATCCAATTGTAAACATGAAACTCATTATGTTTCAAATATACACTATATACATACCATGAGAATAATTTTATCCAGTATTTTTAGTGTCCCTAGGTTGTACTTTCAACCTATCACATAAGGTCAGGTGTAGACTTCTCCATCTGTGGCATCATGTCAGTGCTTGAAATGTTCCAAATTTTGGAGCATTTGAGATTTCAGATTAGAGATGCTGAACTTGTCTATGCTTTCTCTTAGAGGACAGGAGAGAGAAAGATGATTCAAGGAGGAGGCAACAGCACAGAAATATTCAGTATTGGGAATAAGCAAGGTATGGCTGGGCAGGATGGTGCAGCCAGTAATCCCAGCACTCAGGAGGCTAAAGCAGAAGGACAGAGAGTTCAAGGCCAGCCTGGGCTACCAGGGAGACTGTGTCTCAAAACAACAACAGTAAAACCATGTGCAATTTATGGTTTGGGGGCAATGAAAACACCAGCAAGAATAAAGAATGGAACACACTGTTGGGACTTGGAACAGACAAAATGGGAGAGCCAAGATGAGGGAAAAAGCCCAGAAATGCCATGCTGGGGACTCTATGGGCTGGGACTTAGCTGAGTTGGTAGAGCACTGCTCTGCCATCTCTGAGGTCCTGAGTTTGATTCCCAGCACCGCAAAAGTGGGAGAAGGATGTGGCAACCCACTCCCAAGGCAATCCTGAAACACTCAGCCATTGAAGACCCTATGAGACTCGCTGAGTCGGACACGACTCAACGGCACCTAACAACAGGGACAGTATAGACTGTAGAAGGGAGACAGTAGGGTGGTTGTTGAAGAAATTTAAGCCCGAGGAAGAAAATCTCATGGATGACTGTTCATAAATATAACAATCATGGTGGTGGACACCTCCAATCCTAGCACCCAGGGGGAGGAATGATGCAAGTTTGAGGCCAGCCTAGGCTACACAGTCAGTTCCAGGCCAGGCTTAGCTACACAGCAAGACCTGTCACAAAACAAAACAGGGGTGGGCGTGGTGATGCACACCTGTAATCCCAGTGACTTGGGAGGCGGAGGCAGGAGGATTGAGAGTTCAAGGCCAGAGGCAGCCTGCATAACTTAGTGAGGCCCTAACTCAAAAAAAAAAAAAAAATCAGAAAATGGGCTGGGGGTGCAGCTCAGTGGTGGAGCACTTACAAAGTACTTAGGAGATGAGCCAGGCGCGGTGGCGCAGGCCTGTAATCCCGTGGCTTGGGAGGCGGAGGTGGGAGGATCGCAAGTTTGAGACCAGAGGCAGCGAGGCCCTGTCTCAAAAGGTAAAAAAGATGGGCTGGGGGTGCAGCTCAGTGGTCCAGCACATGCAGAACATGCTGGTGTGAGGCCCTGGGTTCAACCCCCCTACCGCAAAAAAAAAAAAAAAAAAAGAAAGAAAGAAACGTACATAGGAGGCCCTGGGTTCAACTCCCAAGTACCTCAAATAAATAAATAAGTAAATAAATAAATAAATAACAAAACAGAGAACGGAAACAACAAAAACATTCTAAAGCATGCTTCTCCCACAGGCATAAAACAGCACTCTTGCCATGCTCAAGGGCTTCAAAACCCACTCGCGGAGGCCGAGAGTGCAGCTCTGTGGTACAGGGGATGCTCAGCACACACCAGGCCCTGGGTTTGATCCCTAGAACAACAACAGAAATAGCACGGTGCTAACCCAAGACACTGAACTTCACAGTCATCTGCGCTCAAATTCACACCCTCTCTACTTCTCCTCTCACACCAGCGGAGGCCCACTAATCGGACCTTAGATATCACAACCCAGAGAGTGTTGCTGAGCCCTCGCTCAACATAAGTAAAATAATAGTTGACTGAGTGAACAGTTGATGGAATAGAGTGCTTTCACTAGGCTCCTCAAACCACCAGGCTCAAACTCACTCGGACCTCCAGTATGGCAGCCTCTTCTCCACTCAGATGCTCAGGTCCTTCCCTTCCCCGTCTGAATGCCAGGATCTGAATGGCCAGCCCCTGAAGCCTGCCCTTTCTACCCTTTGCCCTTGAATCTACCGATACCGCAGCATACCACTCTTCCCTCAACCCCTTTCCTAAGGCAGAAACCCGGCTTGCGGAAGACAGATCCTCGCCACCCCAGAGCCAAACATGGATGCCAACGTGCTCATGCCGGACCCATCATTGCTTAGCAATCTCCTGTCACCAAATACCCGGCACAGCCATTACCCTGAACCTTTACTCCCCTTTTCAGAGTCTGGTCTTTCTTTTCCTTTTTTTTTTTTTGCAGTACTGAGGGTTGAACCCAGGGCCTCGCGCTTGCGTGCTTTGCAAGTGCTGTACCAGTGAGCTGCATTCCCAGCCCATTTTTTAACTTTATTTTTTTTGGGGGGGACACGGTCTAGCTCAATTATGCAGACTGCCTCTGGTCTCGAACTTGTGATCCTTCTACCTCTGCCTCCTAAACCGCTGGGATTACAGGCATGCACCATGGCGGCCGGCTCTGGCCCTTCATTTTCAAGAGATGACCTCAGCTCTTCTATTATAGAAGAGATTCACTGAGGTCACGTGGAGTGACTATATGTCTCCAGCATGTCTCTTCAGCAGCCCATAAATATACCAAGAGCATGTTGCCCTGTTGGAGGTATAGCTCAGTGGGAGAGAACACATGCTGGGTTTAATCCTCAGTACAAAACAATAACAACAACAACAACAACAACAAAAACTAGCACTCTTGCCCTGAGCACTCAGGTTTATTCCAGAGCCCACCTCTGCTCCCTCACATGCTGCATGCACATGTGTTATTTGACTATATTTATAATCCCAGAGTCATTGCAAATATCTGGTTATGAGCTTCCAGAAGACAAAAGCCACTATTATATTCAATTTTGTGCCTCTAACTGACCAAGGTTTCTAGCAAACAGCACATGCTCGACAAAGGTCAAATCTTGATACAGGTGATTCTCTAATCCAGAATATTCTCCTCTCTCTTCCAGAGATTCAACTCCTATGCATCCTTCAAGATCAAAATCAAGTTGAAGCTCCCTCTTAAAGCTTATTCCCACATAATAAACGCTACTTGGCCTGCTGTACCAGTTACAGCGTACCACCCTCTTGGAATTTACATACTGCTCTGCATTATTCTTTGTTTCATACACCAATACTATCTAGGATCTACAGTAAGATTAAAAACTACTTCACCGCCAGGCTTGGTGGCACACGCCTATAATCCCAGCAACTTGGGAGGTGGAGGCAGGAGGATCCACAAATTTGAGACCAGAGGCAATCTGTATAATTTAGTGAGTCCCTGTCTCAAAACAAAGGAAAAAAAAAAAAAAAGTAAAAAAATGGGCTGGGGGTGCAGCTCAGTGGTACAGCACTTGCAAAGCATGCAAGTGAGACGCCCTGGGTTCACCCCCTCAGTACAGGGAGTGGGGGCATCTACTTGAAGGACTTACCCTACTTTGACCCTGCAGAAATTCAAGTACATTTCATAGATTTCTCCCTGGATATATAGGAATAGATGAATAAGCCAACTCTGCTCTTCATAGAATTTTCTAATTGTCTCTAAGAGATTTAAAACATTCTAATCCAAAGAAGGGAGAAGGGCCAGGTAATCCACTCCCAAAAATCAATCTGCCATTGAAAACCCTGTGAATAGCAGTGAAGCATTAACGAATAGTGTTTTGCCTGTTGTACACAGGGTCACTATGGGTTGGATACTGACTCGACGGCACCTAACAACAACAACAATTTAAAGAAAGGGAGAGGGACCCAGCAATCCATTCCCAAAAATCAATCAGTCACTGAAAACCCTATGAATAGCAGAGAAGCACTGACAATAGTGTTTCGCCTGTTGTACATAGGGTTGCTAGGAGTTGGACACTGATTTGACAGCACCTAACAACAACAACAACAACAATCTAAAGAAAATATGTAAAACCCTCTTTAACTGAGGAAGAAAAGTGAAGATCAGAAATTTGGGCAGCTTCTAAGTGTATTTTCTTTTCTTTTGTTTTTTCTTTTCTTTCTATTTTTCTTTTCTTCCTTCTTTTTTTGGTTCTTTCAGACAGCATCTTGTTATGTAGCCCAGGCTGGCCTGAAACTCATGATCCTTCGGCCTCCCACTCCTAAGTGTTGTGATTACAAGCATGGACCACCACACTTGGTTTAAATACTTTTTAAAAACTTTTTTTAGCTCCTTTACATGCTAATCACTGATACTCAAGCTCACCACACACACATACACACACACGAATTCTAACAGTGCTGCCTGGGTGCCACGGTACACATCTGTAATCCCACCTACTGGGGAAGCTACGGCAGGAGGAGGCCAGAGGCAGCCTGTGCAACTTAGCAAGACCCTGTCTCAAAAATAAAGAATAGAAAAAGGGATGAGGGTGTAACTCAGTGGTGCAGTTCTTGCCTAGCATATGTGAGGTCTTGGGTTCAATCACCCCAGCACTGAGGGAGAAAATAAAGCATGTATTCAATATCTCAATGATGCTAAGATCAATTTTTTTTTGGTCTTCCTAATGCAGGGGATCAGCCAGCAGCCGTAGTCCTGTGGCATCCGATCCCGTCAGATCTTGGAAGTTAAGCAGGGTCGGGCCTGGTTAGTACTTGGATGGGAGACCGCCTGGGAACACCAGGTACTGTAGCCTTGGGAGAAGGACCTGGCAACCCACTCCCAAAAATCAATCTGCCATTGAAAACCCTACGAACAGCAGAGAAGCATTGACAATAGCGTTTTGCCTGTTGTATGTAGGGTCGCTATGAGTCGGATACCGACTCGACAGCACCTAACAACGACAACAACAATGCAGGGAATAAATAAGTCATTCTGGCAGCTTTAAAAATGTCTCACATGACGCCAAAGCTGTCTACTCAAATGCACTGCACAGCAGGAAAGCCTATTTCCTTCCTCCATACAAACACTGCCTGGAATTTTCCTTCCGCAGCACTGTCCCAGAAAACAACTCTCCCCAGCTGTCCTCCCTTCCTACGTGGTTCCTCCCACAATGTTATCTTTCCCATTAGGAGTTGTAACACCCCTTGTGAGCACCCCCGTGCCCCTGACTTGACCCTGGTTCTTACCTGCACAATGATGGGCACCTGGCTGACGCTCTGGCCAGTGGCTGGCGATGAGTCACCAAGAGACAGGATGAAGTAGGCTTTCGTTTGACTTCTCACCACGGCACTCAATCGAACTAGGGTCCCAGCCAGATTTGGCTGCGTGACTCTGAGCTTGCTTCTAAGGAAGGAAGAGGAGAGGAAGAAGTCATCTTTATTTCTCCCCTTTTTCCTTACACATGTCTTCCCTTCCGCAGTAAAGAATAATCTGGTGGTGGTGTAAAATGTCAGTAGCCCAAAACTATTATTCTAAAAACCTTCAAACTCTTCTTGCCCTTAGATAAGGGACAAGGCACCTAACAACCTAAAGAAAGGGAGAAGGACCCAGTAATCCACTCCCAAAAACCAACCAGCCATTGAAAACCCTATGAATAGCAGAGAAGCACTGACAATAGTGCTTCACCTGTTGTACATAGGGTTGCTATGAGTCGGACACCAAATTGACAACACCTAACAAAAACAACAGGCTGGGATTTAGCTCAGTTGGTACAGCGCTGCACTGCAGTCTCTGAGGTCCCGAGTTCAATTCCCAGCACCGCAAAAATGGGAGAAGGACCTGGCAATCCACTCCCAAGGCAATCCCGAAACAGTCAGCCATTGAAAACGCTATGAGGGTCGCTATGAGTCGGATACAGACTTAACAACAACAACGACAACGACAATCTAAAGAAAAGCCCTCCTCTTAACATGTTTAGTATTCAAGGCCCCATTGCTCCCTTGATTTGGAACACTCCATCTACATTTCCTCAAAGCCTTTCTTTCCCTCCCTTCAGTGAACCACCACCAAACTCCAAGCCTCGCAGTGCTCCTTTCCCTGTAGAGGGGGAAGCATTCTTTACCTGTGTCTGAGCAGGCGGGATGCCACCTCTGGGTAGAGGACAGGGACAGGTGCAAGGGGGCCAGGACTGAGGGTCAAAGGAAACACCGGCACGGGGGCAGCCCAGAGCTCCAAGTGCCCTTCCCCCGAGGGATTCCACCTGGCAGGAGGGAGGTAACTCCAGCTGGGGAACAGGAAGAGATGGCCCAGCCAAGAAAGGTCTAGATCTATGAGCTGGAAGAGACCAAGAGCACAGGTTACCCAGGACCCTAGCATCCAGCCCACGCCCTCTACCCTCGCTCCCTCAGAGACTTCGCAGCCTCGCTTCCTAGACTCCATTCCTGTTATGACTGAGGCATCTGACTCCCCCCTTGTACTCACCTCACAGTCCAGGACTCCGGTGTTGTCTCTCACGTACAGGCTGCCGTTCCTGCACTCTTGTTCCGCATCCCCTGGCAGGTCTGTTAGTGTCCCTAGAAGCAGCAGCCGCTCCCGGGGGAGGGGGTTCCCATTTGGCCCGGCTTCTTGCGCTGAAGCCTGACGTGCACTGCTGCTCCAGGACAGGTGGCTGTAGCACGGGAGACGCTGGTGGGTCTTGAGGCTCTGTACTGAGACAAAGCTGCAGAGTGGAGAGAGCAGACGTCTTGCAAAGCCAGTCCAAGCCTGGGAGGACACCCTCCACCTAACACATCCCCAGGAGCCCAAAGGAAGGCTGAAAGGGAACGCAGACTAAGATAGGAGTTTGTTCGCTTGACTGGAGAGGGAAAGCCTGGGGGTAGGGGGGCCTAAGAGAATGAAGCTGGAGTCTGGACCCAGAGGCTGGGCAGTGCCTAGGGACAGCAGGAAGAAAGTCTGTGCTGAATAGAATCTGGAACAAGGACATCTTGAACAGGAAGAAGACCCAGAGATGTGAAGTAGAGTGCAGGAGAGGCTTAAGGAAATGAGAGAGAGTGGAGAACAGTTTACAGATACCACAAACAGCTGTCTTGAAAGCATTGTTGATCTTGGTTCCCTAAAGAACTCCAAAGGCCCCAGCCAGGTTTCCTTCTTAGTACAGAATATCATAATAGTACAGACTGACTGGGGGCTGGGACTTAGCTCACTTGGTAGAGCATTGCTCTGCAGTCTCTGAGGTCCTGAGGTCGATTCCCAGCACCGCAAAAATGGGAGAAGGACGTGGCAACCTACTCCCGAGGCAATCCAAAAACAGTCAGCCACTGAAAACCCTATAAGGGTCCTTATGAGTCGGACATGAGTCAGACACGACTCGACGGCACCGAACAACAGACTGACTGGAAGCTGAGGCTGAGCTGGTGGATGTTAAATAGGATACAAATTGTTGTTGTTGTTGTTGTTGTTGTTAGGTGCTGTGGAGTCGGTGTCTGACTCATAGCGAACCTACGTACAACAGACGAAACACTATGGTTAGTGCTTCTCTGCTACTCATAGGGTTTTCAGTGGTGGATTGATTTTTTGGGGAGTGGGTTGCCAGGTCCTCCCAAGCCTTCAGCACCTAAGTGTGCCCAGGCGGTCTGCCATCTGGGTAGTAACTAGGCCCAACCCTGCTTAACTTCCGAGATCTGTGGGTATGGATTATAGTGCTACGGCTATGGGCATGATACAAAAAAATAGTTAAATTATTACCTGGGGCTACAGCTCAGTGGTTGGGGCTGGGATTTAGCTCAGTTGGTAGAGCGCTGCACTGCAGTCTCTGAGGTCCTGAGTTCGATTCCCAGCACCGCAAAAATGGGAGCAGGACCTGGCAACCCACTCCCAAGGCAATCCCGAAGACCTGGCAACCCACTCCCAAGGCCATCCCGAAACAGTCAGCCATTGAAAACCCTATGAGGGTCGCTATGAGTCAGATACCAACTCGATGGCACCTAACAACAACAACAACAACATAGCTCAGTGGTAGAGCACCTGCTCATCATGCATAAGGTCCTAGGTTCAATCCCCAGCACCAAAAAAGAAAAAGAAAAAGATACAGACGTACAATGTACACGTGTAACTGGTACAACCCCACTGGAGAAGCACATACAGACAGCTAATGAGGCGGATGGTGTGCCTACCTGGGAACCTGCACTTCCTTTGAGGACAGTGGTTACGTTTGGAGAAGGGTACAGGAGAGATGGATCAGAATAGAGTTATTGGGAACTTCACTAAGCCCCTAATGTCCCACTGAAAAAGAACTGAAGCAAATATGGCAGAACATTGAGATTTTATGAGCTGAGCAATAAGTACATGTCTATACACGATGTCTCTAACGCGCTTTATTTATGTATTTATTTATTTATTTATTTTTGTGGTACTGGGGGTTGAACCCAGGGCCTCACGCTTGCACGCTCTGCAAGTGCTGGACCTCTGAGCTGCACTTGTTTTTTTACTTTTTGAGACAGGGTCTCGCTAAGTTATGCAGACTGCCTCTGGTCTCAAACTTGTGATCCTCCTGCCTCCGCCTCCCGAGCCGCTGGGATTACAGGTGAGCCGCTGGGATTACAGGTGAGCCGCTGGGATTACAGGCCTGCACCACGACACCTGGCTCAGCACACTGTTTATATCACTTTTTTTTTTTTTTTCTTCAGTGCTGGGGATCAAGCCCAGGACCTGATTTATGCTAAGCTATATTTTTTTCACAGGCGAGATTTTCTCAATGGATATCAGTACCACATGTACACAGACTTTATCAATGGAAGAAGGAATGTGTTGATTTACGTCTGGCCTACCAGCTTTTCTTTTTTCCACGGTCCTTGAGGGTTGAACTCAAGGCCTTGAACGTGCTAGGCAAGTGCTTTACTGCTTAGCTGCACTGCTGGCCCTTTTTTAAAAATTTGAGACAGGGTCCTGCTAAATTATGCAGGCTGCCTCTGGCTTCGAACTTGCAATCCTCCTGCCTCTGCCTCCCAAATTGCTGGGATTACAGGTGTGCACCACAGCACCCACCTGCCAACCAGCATTTTAAGTACCACTGGTTCAAGTCCATGAGTGAGAAAATTATACCAATTTATGAAAATTATATATATATATATATATATATATATATATATATATATATTTTTTTTTTTTTTTTGGCGGTACTGGGAGTTGAACCCAGGGCCTCGCACTTGCATATTTTGCAAGTGCTGTACCACTGAGCTGCACCCTCAGTCCATTTTATTTACTTTTTGAGACAGGGTCTCACTAAATTATGCAGACTACTTCTGGTCTTGAACTTGAGATCCTCCTGCCTCTGCCTCCCAAGTCAGTGGGATTACAGGTGTGCACCACTGTGCCTGGCTCATGCAGACTCTTTTGCAGGATATCTCAGAGCCCTGAATATGCTAATGAACGCTGTGACTCTCCTACAGAAGGTTACCTTATTTTGAAGTCTCTCACATTTATTTAGCTGTGAAACCCCCTCCTTATGGTACTTTATTAGCATTGGCTAGGACAGTTTACAAAATGGTAGCTGTTGTTATGTGCCATGGAGTCAGGTCCAACTCATAGCAACCCTATGTACAACAAAACAAAACACTCCCTAACACTGTGTCATGAACACAATCTTTTTTTATGTTTAAAAAAAGATACATTGTTGCATACATACATTGTTGCAGACACTGTCAATCCAACTAGTTGAGGGTCTTCTTTTTTTTCTGTTGACCCACCACTCTCCCAAACATGATGTCCTTTATAGGGATTGATAGCTCCTTATGTGTCCAGAATACGTAAGACACTGTCTAGCCATCCTTGCTTCCAAAGAGCAGTCCCATTGCATGACTACAAAGGATCTGGTGGGTCTTTCGGCAGTTCATGGTATATTCAATATTCATCTCCAGCACAATTCAAAAGCATCAATTCTTCTCCTGTCTCCCTTATTCACTGTCTAGCTTTCATAAGTATATGATGTGACTGAAAATACCATGGCATGAGTCAGGTGCACCTTCGTCTTCAATGTGACATGTTTGCTTTTCAACACTTTAAAGAGCTCTTTTGCAACAGCTTTTCCCAATGCAGTGTGTCTTTTGATTTCTTGACTACTGCCTCTGTGGGTATGGATTATAGAACCAAGCAAAGCAAAATCTTGGACAACTTCAATCTTTTCTCCATTTATCATGAAGTTTTGTACTGACCCAGCTATAAGGATTTTTGTTTTGCTGATATTGAGGCGCAATCCATACTGAAGGCTGAGTTCTTTCATCTCCATCAGCAGATGTTTCAAATCCTCTTTATTTTCGGCAAGCAGAGGTGTGTCATCTGCATAACACAGGTTGTTAATGAGTCTTCTTCTAATCATGACGGCATGTTCTTCTTCATCAAGTCCAGCTTCTTGGATTATTTGCTCAGCATAGAGATTGAAGAGGTGTGGTGGAAGGATACAGCCCTGATACACACCTTTCCCGACTTTAAACCATGCAGTGTGTCCTTGTTCTGTTTGAATGACTGCCTCCTGGTCCATGTACAGATTCCTCATGAGTACAATTAAGTGTTCTGGCATTCCCACTCTTTGCAATGTTACCCAAAATGGTAGTGTAGTAAAAACGCAAATTAAAAGATAAAATAACTGGAGCCAGGTGTGGCACAGGCTTATAATAAGCCTAGCACTCAGGAGGCTAAGGTAGGAGGGTTACAAGATTGAGGCCACCCTGGGAAACACAGGAAGATTCTGTCTCAGAAAACAACAACAACAACAACAACAGAGAGAGAGAGAGAGAGAGAGAGAGAGAGAGAGAGAGAGAGAGAAAGGAAGAGGAAAAACCTCAGAAGGCCTTAAACTCAGGTCTTCTTAAAGATAACAATCCAAGAGGCTAGGGGTGTAGCTCAGTGGTAGAGTACTTGCCTGGCATAAGCAAGGCCCTGGGTTCGGTCCCCAACACCATGAAAAAAAAAAAAAATCCAACTGGGTACCCACCTATAATCCCAGCACACTCAGGAGGCTAAGGCAGGAGAATTATGAGTTCAAGGCCAGACTCAGCTTTACATAGCAAATTCTAAGACAGCCTGGGCTATATAGTGTGATGGTCTCCAAAAAATAACCAACAAGAAAAACAAAAAAACAAAACAAAAAAAACCACTTCATTAAGTCATCCATCTCTCTGTATCTTGGTTTCCTAATACACAAAGTGAGGCTAATACCAGCTTCTCTCCCCACTTTGAGAGATTTTCTTTCTATTTTCCCCACTTCCTCTCTCTTCCTCTCCTTTGTTGCAAACTTGAGTTAAGCCAGTTTAGAATTTTAGGAAAAGGAAAGCTGGATGGACAGTAGGAACGTTCTGCAGAAGAGAATGTGTGCACCATCTTTTTCTTTTCTTTTGTTCCTTTTTTGCGGTACTGAGGGTTGGACCCAGGGCTTCGCGATTGCATGCTTTGCGATTGCATGCTTTGCGAGTGCTGGACCACTGAACTGCACCCCCAGTCCATTATTTTTTTACTTTTTGAGACAGAGTCTCACTAAATTACACAGACTGCCTCTGGTATCGAACTTGTGATCCTCCCGCCTCCACCTCTGGAGCCGCTGGGATTACAGGCATGCACTACCGCGCCCGGCTGCACCATCTTTTTCTCCAGTCACTCTTCTCACTTCCCTGTTCTAATTATGTTATTCCTCCTCAGTCTCAAATACCACCTCCCAGGTGAGCCTCGCCTCTCCTTACCTGTAGCTGAGGGGCAGTATAAAATCCTGGCTCTTCCCTTGGGACAACCATACCGTCTTCACGCAATCGATTACCAACTGAGTCAACTGGACATTAGGCTCGTTGGAGGCTGGACCAAGGGTGTCTTCAATGAAGGTCTGGGCAGCCTCAAGCCAGGCTTGCTCCTGAGGAAAGTAGATCGAGTTAAAACATCTTCATGAGTAACTGGCCGACCAAGGAATCTTTTGGGAATAAAGGAATAGAAAAAAAAAAAAAAAAAATCCAGGTGGCACGTAAAACAAAGATCAAAAGTGAAAGTGGTTATAACTTGAAGAAGCCTTTGAAGTCAGTTCAGGGCTGGGGGTGTAGGTCAGTGGTAGAGTGCAAGCCTAGCATGCATGAGGCATTGGGTTTGATCCCTAGCACTGGAGGAAAAACAAGTTTTATCCCAGCCATTGTTGTTGTTGTTAGGTGCCATGGAGTCGAGCCCGACTCATAGCAACCCTCATAGGGTCTTCAATGGCTGACTGTTTCAGGATTGCCTTGGGAGTGGGTTGCCACGTCCTTCTCCCATTTTGCGGTGCTGGGAATCAAACTCCAGACCTCAGAGACTGCAGAGCAGTGCTCTACCAACTGAGCTAAATCCCAGCCCCATCCCAGCCATTCTGTTACCCAAAAGACATGGCCATGCAGTAGTGGTCTTTCCTCCTTTTCTAAAAACCTGCACTAATCCTTAAAATGCTTAACTGGAATACACAGTCCTTTGTGGACTCCTCTCTGACCATGCCAGGCAGACTGCTGCTCTCTCCCTGGAGCTCCTGTGGCAGGTGACACCTACCTCTATTCACAGCACCAATCACCATTTAATACTACACCCCCCTTACATGAAGTCTGGGTTTAAAGTTAGCAAGTTGAAAAACAAGAACGAGTTGTTGTTGTTAGGTGCCGTCGAGTCAGTATCCGACTCATAGCAACCCTCATAGGGTTTTCAATGGCAGATTGTTTTGAGATTGCCTTGGGAGTGGATTGCCAGGTCCTTCTCCCATTTTTGCAGTGTTGGGAATTGAACTCGGGACCTCAGAGACTGCAGTGCAGCGCTCTACCAACTGAGCTAAATCCCAACCCAAGAACGAGTAAGATTACCTTTTCAAAAGTTCTTTAAATTGTTCACTAACAGGACATAATACTGTTCTGTACTATGTCTATGTAAGTGTAAATGTACCTAATAGTAGAAAAGGACATGGTGTTGTTGTTAAGTCATAGCGACCCGCACAGGGTTTTCAATGGCTGACTGTTTCGGGATTACCTTGGGAGTGGATTGCCAGGTCCTTCTTCCATTTTTGCAGTGCTGGGAACTGAATTTAGGACCTCAGAGACTGCAGAGCAGCGCTCTACCAACTGAGCTAAATCCCAGCCCAGAAAAGGACATAGGCGGTACATAATTTTTAATCATTTCTTTTTCAGATGTATGCATTTGAGTTCCTATAAGATAAATATATGCAAGATACAATCCCACTAGATTTGTTTCTTGTTCTGTCCTTTCAGATAAAATGTGGGCTTCCTGAGGAGGACATAGACCATTTTTGCATGCTTAACATGGACTCTGGACAAACAGTTGCCTTCATACACAACTTTAAGGAAGGGGACCAACTTGGCTTCTTCCCAGTATTGTTGCTGCTGAGTGCCCTCGAGTCAGATCCAATGCACAGTGACCCAAAGTATAGCAGAACAAAACACTACCCAACACTGTGCCATGCACATGATCTTTTTATGTTTGAGCCCAATGTTGCAGCCACCGTGTTTCTTCTCATTAAGTCATAAAAGGAGGTCCCAGGTGCTTTACCCCATTCCCATCACTAAGGTGGGTCTACCTTGAAGCAATTCTTCCCCAGTCATTTCTTGAATGCCTTCCAGTCTGGGTCGCTCATTTTCCAGCACTATATTTGACAGTGCTTCTCTAGTATTCATAGGGTTTTTGATGGTAAATTGTTTTGGGAATGGGCTGCTGGATACTTCTCCCTATTCTGTCTTAGTCTGGAAGCTCAGCTAAAACCTGTTCGCCATGGGTAGTGCTGCTGGTATCTGAAATACCAGTGGTATAGCTTTCAGCATCATTGTAACACACAACCCCCGTAGCATGACAAGCTGAGAAGACATGTGGGGGATTCCCAGTACAGGCGGCTTTACTTTAAAATTCTGGCCAGGCATAGTGGTACACACCTATAGTCCCAGCACTAGGGAGGCTGGGGCAGGAAGATCACAAGTTCAAGATCAGCCTGGGCTACGCAGTGAGGTCAAGGCCAGCCTGGGCTACGTAGCAAGACCTTGTCTCGAGGAAACAAAAACAAGCCAGGCAGGATGGCACATGCCTGTAATCCCAGCACTCAGAGGCTTAGGCAGGAAGATCGACAGTAATTCAAGGCCAGCCCAGTCTACACAGTGAGTTACAGGACAGCCTAGACTACACAAGATTGTGTCTCAAAAAACCAGAAAACAAAAAGCCCAAAACACAAAAATAAATAAAATTCTGACAGTTCAAGAGTACTTAGGGGTAGGACCCTTATGCTTCTTGATCCTCAGTGCTACTTCTAAACTAGGGGCGTCTAACCTTTGGGTTCCCTAGGATGCATCAAGTAAAGAGGAATTATCTTGGGACCCACATAAATTATATAATACAGCTAGCATATATGTACATATATAATAAGATTTCTTCAATTCTTTATATCTTTTATTATAAAGTTTAGAGGAATGAGAATATATAACTAGTGGAAAATGTGATATTGTTTTTGTAAAACCAATCTATTTATGGGCTGGGATTTAGCTCATTTGGTAGAGTGCTGCGCTGCAGTCTCTAAGGTCCCGAGTTGATTCCCAGCACCGCAAAAATGGGAGGAGGGCCTGGCAATCCACTCCCAAGGCAATCCCGAAATAGCCATTGAAAACCTTTAGAGGGTTGCTATGAGTTGGATACCGACTTGATGGTACCTAACAACAACAACAATCTATTAATGTCTGGCTTGATGGAAGTGGTTACAATTCTTAGTGCGTTCTCAAATAAATTTTGCAATTCATAACATCTAGAACTGGGTTGAATTAGATTTTCAAAAATATTACCAGCAATTGCTGTGTATTATTTGCCAAGTTGCCAAAAAGTCACATACTCTCTGATGTACCAGTTAAGTGGCTTCAAACAGCTTCAAAACACTTCTAATTCAACCTGATTACATTTGACTGACCGCGTGCCTGGTGATGGTACTAACCTGACTCACTTTACAAACTATGACATTTATATTTACTAGAGGGCTAGAGTTTGATACTGTGGCGCCATTCCAGTATGTTATAAATAAGCATCATTTAGGCCCGGCACGGTGGCTCATGCATGTAATCCCAGCATCTCAGAAGGCAGAAGCAGGAAGGTTGCAGGTTACAGGCCAGATGCAGCCTCCATTACTTAGTGAGACGCTGTCTGAAGACAAAAAATAAAAATTGGGCTGGGTGGCACCCCTGTGGTAGAGTATTTGTAAAGCATGTGGGAGGCCCTGGGTTCAACTACCAAGTACTGAAGAAAAAAAAAAAGATTAGGTGATTAGGTATCATTCTTTTTTTTTTTTTTGTGGTACTGGGGGTTGAACCCAGGGCCTCGAGCCTGCATGCTTTGCAAGTGCTGGATCACTGAGCTGCCGCCTCTAGCCCATTTTTTCACTTTTTGAGACAGGGTCTCACTAAATTACGCAGACTGCCTCCGGTCTCGAACTTGGGATCCTCCCGCCTCTACCTCCCAAGCCACTGGGATTACAGGCGTGCGCCACAACCACGCCTGGCTTTAGGTGTCATTCTGTAAGCAGGGTACAGTACTGCTTTGGAACTTGAAAAGTGGAATTATACATGGGGTTATCATGAAAATAAATGCTAAAAAACATATGTTATTAAAAGAATTTATGGGGCCAGGCCTGGTGGTGCACACCTATAGTCCCAGCAACTTAGGAGGCAGAGGCAGGAAGATTGTGAGTTCAAGGCAAAAGCCAGCCTGTATAATTTAGTGAGACCCTGTCTTAAAATAAAAAAATAAAACATGGACAGTAAGTGCAGCCCAGTGGTAGAGCACTTGTAAAGTATGTGCAAGACCCTGGGTTCAACTCCCAAGTATAGGAAAAAAATATTTGTGGGGCCACATTATTAGCTATCCTGGTCTGCACGCCATTTGTGAGTTGGACACACCCATTCATCTCTGGTCTTCTAAGGCTCCTCTATTAACCTTGTAGTCAATCATCTACACTCAGCAAACATTTAGAAGCTTGAAAAACCAGTCAAGTTCTGTATAACTTTAGCATCCTTGTAGACAGTCCTACCACTGATGTTAACCCCGATCCCACTTCTGCCAAACATTCTCCTTTCCTTTGTGATCAGAATCTTGGACCAGATTATCATTCAGAGTTGCCCCATCAAAATAAAGCCCAGATTCTCATACTTTTTGTCTTCCTCTCTTCTTTTGACCTCCTATTCTTCTGCTGGCCCATCTGATACTTTGCACACTGAATATAATTGCTTCTGAAAGTAATACCACTGATTATCACTGCCTCAACATGGATTCAAGCATTTTTTAAAAGGCAAATCCAGACAGACAAAAGGCAACTCACAGGTCTCATCTGCTGAATCAAAATGCAATGGTAGTCTCTATTTCGTTTTACATGTATTTTTGAAACAGGATCTCGAATGTAGCCTGTGCTGGCCTCAAAACTGGGATCCTAGATGGGCACCGTGGCACATGCCTGTAATCCCAGGCATGGCCCGGAGGTGGAGGCAGGAGAATTCCAAGTTCAAGACCAAAGGCAGTCTGGGTAACTTAGCGAGATCCTGTCTCAAAAAGTAAAAAAAAAAAAAAAAAAAAAAAAGGGCTGAGGGTGCAGCTCAGTGGTCCAGAACTTGCAAAGCATGCAAGTGGGAGGCCCTGGGTTCAACCCCCAGTACTGCAAAAAAATAAATAAATAAACCAAAAAATAAAAAAAAAAAACACAAAACCTGGGACCATTCTACTTCAGCCTCTCAAGTACTGGGATTACATGTGCTTGTCACCAACCCTAGCACTATGGGTCTGTATGTTAAATAAGCTCCCCGGATGGATTTTGTACAGTATAAGCTGAAGTTTAAGCACACTGCACACTTTCCCCTCAAATACTTTTATCTACTGTACAGCTTTGGCAGCTACTGACAGATGATGACTGTTCCCAGATCTCTACATTAGCTGAGCTCTCTTTCCTGAGCTTTGGCCCAACCAATCTGCCTATCACAATCTCTACCTGGCCAACCAACAGGCATCAGACATGCCCAACACTGACCTCTTCACAACTTCTTCCAGTGCTCCTTTTTTGTTTCTTTGGCATAAGGTCTTAGTAGGTAGCCCAGGTTGGCCTCAATTTGCCACCCTCCCCAGTGCTAGGATTACAGGCATATGCCACCATGCTCTGTGGAAGTTTTGTTTACTTGTTATTTCTTTTTGCAGGACTGTCATGGAACCCAGGGTCTTGCCCATGAGGGCTGTACCAATGAGCCCCAGCCCCTCTTCTAGTACTCTTTAATGCTATGTTCACTAACTTGGCAAGTAACACCCTCAACCAAATAGTCCTACGCCAAAACCTGGATGCACTCCTTAACTCCTTCCTTTTCCTACACAAGATCCAGTCCTTCAAACTGTGTTTCCTTATTGTCTTTCTATTCTGCTTTCACCTCTGGAGACTCACCATTGCTGCCATGGTCGGGACGACCACCCTCCGTCACCGCATTTCAGTCTTCCAACTCTCCACACTGCTACTTTGTTGTTGTTGTTGTAGGTGCTGTCGAGTCGGTATCCGACTCATAGCGACCCTCATAGGGTTTTCAATGGCAGACTGTTTCGGGATTGCCTTGGGAGTGGATTGCCAGGTCCTTCTCCCATTTTTGAGGTGCTGGGAATTAAACTCGGGACCTCAGACACTGCAGCGCAGAGCTCTACCAACTGAGCTAAATGCCAAGCCTTCTGCTACTTTAGTAAACTAAAACTCAGGTGTCATCCAATCATTCTTTTGCTCAAAACTCGTCAACAACTACCATAAAACTGCTGCTCTGCAACTCCTATAAGACTTTTTCTGACTACACCATCTCGGGTAGCTCCTGAGTTTTTCCAAAGACACCTGCTCCAGCTCTTGCCTTTCACCATGTTTCTGTGCTTTCCAGCCTTGCTAACTCCTCCACGTACCTCCGGACCCTGAAGCCTCTGCTCTTCCCCTACAGCTGCGCCAAACGTCTCCCCCCGAACCCACCGCTCCCCCACTGTCCCGGTCGTGGTTCCCCACTGCCCGTGAGCCCTAGAGAGTCGACCGACACCTGTGTCAGGCTCAGAACGTGCGCCGCACGAATAAAATTAAAATATTCACAAGAGGGGAAGGAGCGGCAGCAGGGGCGGAGAAGCCAGAGATACGAGGTGGAAGGAACACGAGAGAAAAGGACAATCCGGGACGAGGGTCGGAGAGCAGCACTCACAGAAGGAGGAGCCTGAGCCCTGCAGGCCGCCATGATGCGCCAGAGCCCCGCCCCCGGGAAGCGCGCGAACCCAGAGCGCGAGTGCGCACGCGCGAGGGGCGCTCGGTGACGTCATCGGGGCGTTGTCCCGGCTCCTCCCAATGCAGCCTAGGGCTCCTGCGCACCCGTTCTGCTTCTGACTGGGCTGTGTTCCGATTCCTGGAACAGTGCTTGTTGCTAAGGAACAAGCCAAAAAGCGGCTGGCACACATGTTCCCTCCAATTTTATTTACCTAGAGCATGCCCCATGTGATGTCAGTCCTAGGCGCCTAGCCCTGGGCACCCAGCGTGACATGAGCCTAAAAAGACCCATCATAGGCTGCAGATGTGCCATTAAGACCAAAAGAAGTTCCAATGTTTATGTTTTTCTATTGGAGGAACTTCCCTTTAGTAAAGTGAGATTAGACATTGATTGGTTTAAGAAAAGAATCAGGAGAGAGTTGCCTGGGCACATCTCAAAGAAGCGCAGAATTACAGAGGGGAAGACAAAATTTATGGGTTACATAAGTTGGGCGCGTGATGAATTTTTGTCGATGAATTAATGAAAGCTACCGTTGCGAACTCAGCCAACCATCCAGTCAATCCACAGTTCAGCAAGCAGTGAAGTACACAGTTCATCTAACTATGTGTTTTAGGCTCTGGCGATGTGCAGTGAACAAAAAAGTCGCTACTGTCATGGGGCTTAGGTTCTAGGACAAGAAAAAATAGGCGAAGTTATGTAGAATTGAGCCGGCCCGCGGCTCAATCGAACGGTCCCTGTGGGGGAGGGGTGAGTGGACGAAAGGAGACAAGGGGACAAGTCTGCAGTTGCTGATCAAGTCCGTTTATTGAATGTTATACAGGAGGTTTTATAGAGAAGAAGAAAGGCTGGGTCTAATGCCCTTAGAGGAACTTGTCTGAAATGTGATTGGGTAATTCATTGA
>VMDO01026893.1:0-26042 GCA_007922755.1 Pedetes capensis
ACTTACATTTAAAAATAATGTTATTGAAATATAATTCACATACCATGCAGTTCATTCATTTAAATTGTGCAATTCAGTGGTTTTGGCATAATACATTATTTTTGCGTGGTTTCATGTGTTTGAAATATCATTTAGAGCATCATTTTAAGTGCACAATTTGGTAGCATTAATCCTATTCCTAATGTCGTGCAGCCATCACTCTATTTGTAAAACTCTGTATTACCTCAAACAGAAACTCTATAATCTTTGAGCAACAAATTCCTATTATCTTTCAATCTTGCCTCAAATGAACTCTCCACTACTTTGTGTGTCTATGAATTTACTTACTTTAAATACTTCCTATGAGGAGAATCTCACAATATTTGTCCTTTTGTTTCTGCATTATTTCATTTAACAGAATAAAATCATGAATTTGTAGTGAAAGAATGTTTCAAGGTTCATCTACATTGTACCATGCACTGGAACTCCATTCAAATAATGTTCCATTTTGTGTGTGTGAGTTTGTGTGTGTGTGTATATGTGTGTGTATGTGTCTGTGTTTGTGTGCCCTTGTGTGTACATAATATGTGTATTATATATACACTACATTTTGTTTATTCATCTGCTGGTGGACATGTGGGTGAGGTATACTTTTTGTTTATGTGACTGATGCATTAATGAATATTGGCTTAAAAGCAATCTATTCAAGTGCCTACTTTCAACTCTCTTGGATATAAACTTAGGTGTACAATTTTTAGGTCATAAAGTTATTTTACATTCAGATTTTTGAGGAATTCTCAAATGGTTTTCCATTTTTTGTCCCTCTAGCAATGTACAAAAGTTCTAATTTCTCAGTATCCTTGCTAAAATTGTTTTATTTTCTCATTCCTATTATTGTTATAGATATCTTCTTAGCAGCTGTGAAGTGGAATCTCACTGAAATTTGATTTACATTTCCCCAATGGTTAATGATGTTGAGTACCTTTTCATATGCTTATTGGCAATTTGTATATTTTCTTTGGTGAAATGTTTATTCGAGTACTTTACCCACTTTTATTTTGAATATTTATCATTTTTCATGGAGTCATAAGCGTTCTTTATTTTTCTGTAAGTCAAACTCCTACTAAATTTATAATATCCTTATATTTTCTCCCATTCCATTTTTTACTATCTTGATATTGTCTTTTGACAATAATTTAGAAGAATATACGAAATAAAATATTATTATTTGTCATTGTTATGTCTAAGAATCCTTTGCTGAATGCCAAGTCACAGATTTAAGCCTACATTTTCTTCCAGGGATTTAATGTTTCCAGATTTTATATTTAGTTCATTAGCCTATTTTGATTTACTTTTTGCATATCATACGAAATAAGTCTGATTTCTTTTCTTTTTCTATTTTTCTTTTCCCTATTATTTATTTATTTGTTATGTTTTCATATCGATATTCCAATGCTATTTGTTAAAGAGACCCATTGAATGGATTTGACAATGATTAAAAGTCAGTTGGGGGATTTTCAATTTGGTGAACCCATTGGGGTGCTAGGAGAGTAGCATGACCAGTGAAGGCATGGAAGCTCCAGGCACATCCCACCCCATGTTGTTCACTATGCATCTCTTTCATTTGGCTGTCTCTGAGTTGTATCTTTTCAAATAAACTGTAAATATAAATGAAGCATTTTTCTGAATTCTGTGAGCTCTTCTAGCAAATTATCAAACTTGACAAGGATTCAAGGGAACCCCCAAATTAAAGCTGGTTGATCATATGTACTGTGGCCTGGAAACTGGCATCGGAAGTGGACTTGACTCAGGGTAGTGTCAGAATTAAGTTTAATTAGTGGACATGCCTTTAGTGTTAGAGAATTGATGAGTCAGAGAAAACATTCCGTATATAGTGTCAGAAGTGAGGTGTTCTAGACTGGGTCTGGCTCATGGAAACAGGGTTTAGGAAGGGAAGTTATGAAAGACAGGGAATGAAAACCCTTTTACTCCTTCATGGCCATGTAGTTACCCATGGTATGGAACTATAACTGTGTTGTGATCAGTTTCTCAAGGTGAAAGTTAGCAGTAGAATTTAGAGATGGATACACTCTCAGTTTCTTTGGTTTCATGAGTAAACACAAGCCAATCCAAAAAAGCTGAAATATTCAATCCTTGGTTATTATTATCAGTAATAGCTAAAATGAAAATAAATGACACTGTTGGCTTGGACCATGATGTTGGCCCACACTCAGATTTTAGTCAGTCTGAATTTTTACTACTACCCTTTAAACTGTCTCTAGAGAGGAAAAAAAATAAGGTGAGACATAATGAAAGCAGTCTGTGTGGGGAGAAAGTAAAAACAAAAGCAAAAATACTTAAAACAGCATGTATACTGTGAAGGAGGAATTTCTACTAAATTGGATTGTAAGAATGACTAATTACGGAATTTATGTGTTTAAAATATGGAATGGAATGGAAAAGTATGTTTGATTTGGTACAAGACACACATATTAATATGAAACAATTACAGGTAGCTCTTCATGATGCAAGCACACAGGAAGTTATTTCTGAAGGACAAGCAGCACAATAGACTCGATAAAAGTTTCTGTAAAGACTGTGCTAAGAAGGGGGACTATCCAATCCCTCTTGTAAGTACCAAGAGTAATACTCCAGATAAAGCAGCATATATATTTGGTATGTCTACAGCCACACCACCCCAGCACCCAATCCCATCAGATCTCAGAAGCTAGGTAGGGTGGGGCCTGGTTAGTCCTTGGATGGAAGACTACCTGGGAATACTGCATGCTACAGGCGTGGGAGTAGGACCTGCAAGCCCACTCTCAAAAAAAACAGTCTTTCAAAACCCTATGAATAGCAGAGGCGTGGCACTGTGTTGGGGAGTACTTTTTTCTGTTAAACATGGAGTCACCAGGATTAGGACCTGACTCAATTGCACCTAACAACAACAACAACATGCTTTGTATATAATCATGTGGGAATGACTTTATGATAATTGGATATTAACCCACTGAATATGCCTGTTACTAAGTTCAAAGTAAATATTGTGATTTAAGGTGACCCCTTTGGCATGGGCACTCCATGCAACCTCATTGCTGCAAAATTAAGCAACAGCCTTTGAAAGCTTTTTGAAATTTCTGTTTCAACTTCCCCCCCGTGAATCATACAGATGCTAATAAAAACAGCAAATTAATTGACAAGCGAATATGGAGATACAGAAGGGAGAGTTGAGGGATTCATTGCAGCAAGGTAAAAATTGTGAAATGGTTATTAAGAAACAGGGTGATCAAGAAAAATAGTGACAGGAGCAGCAAAACAAAAAAAAGAAAGAAAGAGGAGAGTCAAGGTAGTTTTTCAGCAGGGTAGAAATCTTTGGATAGTTATTAAGGAAGGAAAATAATAAAACACACATTGGTAAAATCTCTACCTGGGTTTGGAAAGATTTAAAAAGCTCCAGAAGGAAAAAAGTAAAATAATTGGGAAAGCAGAATGAATTTTACCTGCAATGACTCAGGCAAAGTAATGAAGATAAAGATTGCTTAAAGGGCCAAGATTTCTTGGCTTCACCCATTTGTGTGGTCTCAAAGTCTAACATAAAACAGTGAGTAGGAACTGGGAAAATTCATTGCAAACCATATATCCTATAGGAGGTAAATATGGAAATTTATAAATAACTCCTATTGTTCAATAACAGAAAAATAAATAACCCAATCAAGAAGCAGGCAAAACACTTGAATAGGCATTTCTCCAAAGAGGATGAAATTTGGCCAACAGATACATAAAAAAGTGTTCAGCATCAACAAACATCAGGCAAATGCGAATTAAAGCTACCATGAAATCTCAGTTCATACTTGTCTTTAGATGCCATGGAGTTGAGTCCAACTAACAGTGACTCTATGTACAAGAGACCAAAACACTCCCCAATTCTGTGCCAGGCACACAATCTTAGTTATGCTTAAGCCCATTGTTGCACCCATTGTTTCAACCCATCTAGTTGATGGTCTTCCTTTTTTCGTTGATCCTCCACTTCCAAAATATGATGTCCTCCTCCAGGGATTGGTCCCTCCTTACTACATATCCAAAATATATAAGACATAGTCTAGCCATCCTAGCTTCCAAGGAACATTCTGATTGCACTTCTTCTAGGATGGATCTGTCAGTGCTTTTTGTAGTCCATGATATATTTAATTTTCATCTCTAGCACCGTAATTGAAAAGCATCAATTCTTCTCCTGTCTCCCCTATTGAACATCCAGCTTTCATAAGCATATGGTATGACTGAAAATTTCATAGCATGAATTGGGTGCAACCTTTTTCTTCAATGTTACATCCTCACTTTCCAACACTTTAAAGAAGTCTTTTGCAATAGCTTTTCCCAATGCAATGTATCTTTTGACTGCTACTTCCATGGTTGTTCTTGTAGAACCAAGTAAAGCAAACTCTTGGACAAATTCATTTTTTTGTCCATTTATCATGACGTTGCACATAGACCCAGTTGTAAAGACTTTTGTTTTCTTCATGTTGAGGCACAATCCTGACTGAAGCCTGTATTCTTTGATTGTGCATTCTTTGATTGTCATCAGTAAATGTTTCAAATCCTCTTCACTTTTAGTAAGCAGAGTAGTGTCATCTGCTTAACACAGGTTTTTAATGAGTCTTCTTCCAATAATGATTTCACATTCTTCTACATACAGTACAATTTCTCTGATTACTTGTTCATTATACAGATTATAGAGATTAAAGAGGTGTGGTGAAAGGATATAGCCATGATTCATACCTTTCTTGACTTTAAGCCAAGCAGTGTTTTCTTGTTCTGTTAGAAAGACAGCTCCTTGTTCTGTGTACAGACTCCTCATGAGTACAATTAAGTGTTTTGCTATTCCTATTCTTCACAGTGTTATCCATAAATTTTTATGATCCTCACAGTCAAATGGCTTTGCATAATCAATAATGCACTGGTAGACATCTTCCTGGCATTCTCTGCATTTGGATAATATCTATCTGACATTAGCAATGATGTCCCTGTTTCCATGCCCTCTTCCGAGTCTGGTTTGACTTTCTGGCAGTTCCCTGTCTATATACTGGTGCTTTTGCTTTTGAATGATGTTTAACAAAATTTTATTTGAATATGATATTAATTCCCACATTTGGTTGAATTATCTTTCTTGGGAATAGGGAAAAATATGGATATCTTCCAGTCAGTTGGCCAGGTAGCTATTTTCAAATCTCTTGGCAAAAACAAGTTAACACCTCCAGTACTTCATCTTTTTGGTGAAACATTTCTGTTGGTATTCCATAAATTCCTGGTGCCTTGTGCTTTGCCAATTCCTTCAAGGCAGCTTTTAGTTCTCCCTTCAGTACCATTGGTCCCTGATCATATGCCCACCTCTCAGAATGGTTCATCATCCACCAATTCTTTCTAATATAATGCCCCTGTGCATTCCTTCCATCTTCTTTTGATGTTTCCTGTGTTGTTCATATTTTCCCTGTAGAATCCTTCACTACTGCCACTTGAGGCTTGACTTTTTCTTCAATTCTTTAAGCTTGAGAAAAACAGAGCATGTTCATCTGTTTTGGTTGTCTATGTCCAGCTCTTTGCACATGTCATTATAATATTTGATTTTGTCTTCTCAAGCTGTCCTTTGAAAAATTCTGCTTAGTTCTTTAACTTTGTCACATCTCCCTTTTACTTTAGCTGCTTGTCATTCAAGATAAAGTTTCAGAGTCTCTCTTGACATGTAATTTGGTCTTTTTTTCCTGTCTTTTTAATCACCTTTTGCTTTCCTCATGAATGATATCTTTGATGTCATGTCACAACTCATCTGGTCTTCGATCATTAGTATCTAATGCATCAAATTTGTTCTTGAGGTCACCTCTGAATTCAAGGGGGATATGCCCAATGTCATATCCTGGCTCTTGTACACTTGTTCTAATATTCTTCAGTTTCAATTTGATCCTGCATATGAGCAGTTAATTATCTGATCAACAATCAGCACCTGGTCCTGACTTTTGATATTGAGCTTTTCCATTTTCTGTTTCCAGAAATGTAGGAAATTTGGTTTGTATCTGTTCCTTCTGGTGCGTTCCATATGCATAGTCACTGTTTATGTTCATGAAAAAAATGCACTTGCGATGAAAAGGTTGTTGGTCTGACAAAATTCTATCATGCAATCTCCAGCATCACTTCTGTCTCCAAAGCCATATTTCCCAACTCCTGAGCCTTCTTCTTTGTCTCCAAGTTTTGCATTCCAGTCACCAGTCATTATTAGTACATCCTGTTTGCATGTTGGATCTATTTCAGAATGCAAAAGCTGGTAAAAATCTTCCCTTTCTTCATGTGTAGCCATAGTGGCTGATGCATGAATTTGAATGGCAGTTATATAAACTGGCCTTTGTTGTTGTTGTTAGTAGTAGGTGCTGTTGAATCATGTGCAATTCATAGCGACTCTTACAGGGTTTTCAATGTCTTATTTGTTTTGTGTTGTTTCAGGAGTGAACTGTCACATACTTCTCCCATTTTTGTCATACTGGGAATTGAACCTGGGTCCTCAGAATGTGTGGAGCAGTACTCTACCAACTGAGCTAAACCCCAGCCTGGTCTTCTTGTAGAAATATGGATATTATTCTAGCGCTGATGGTATTGTAGTTTAGGATAGATTTCGAGATGTCTTTTTTGATGATGAATGAAACCATATTTCTCTTTGATCTGTCTTTCCTGGAATAGTAAACTACATTAGGGTTACTATTATCAAAAAATAACAGGTAACAAATGTCCAAGACATGAGGAAAAGAAAAATAAACATATTGTTTGTGGGAATATACATTAGCACAACCACTTGGAAAACAGCATGGAGGTTCCTAAGGAAATTAAAATATCAGAACTCCTATATGATGCATTAATCCTTCTCCTGGGTTTATACTCAAAAGACATGAACTCATCACTTCATGAAGATCTCTGCTCCCATATTCATTGCAACACTATTCACCTTAGCCATGATAGGATATTAACCTGTTTCCATCATTAGATGAACTGATACAGAAAATGTCATTTATAGACACACAATGGAGTAGCACTCAGCCTAAATAAAGAAGGAAATCCTTAATAAAACCTTAATAAAGAAGGAATCTAGAGGACATCAGGCTAAGTTAAATAAATCAAACACAGGAAGAAAATATTGTACAATCACTCTTATATGTAGAATTTTTAAAAGAGCTCCAACACCTATAGACAGAGAATGAAACAGAAGTTTCCATGCTCAGGGAGAGGATATGAGATGTAGGACAAATGATATAAAACACCTGATGTATAGGAGAAACAAGTCTAGACATCTAATTTACAAAATGAGGACTGAGGTTAATAAAGTGGAGTTGTGTTTGGTATTTTTGTTAAATAAGTAGATTTTGCTGTATGTTTCACTAAAAAGTAACCGTGAGAGATGATAAATATGTTAGCCTATTTCTCTGCAGTCATCATTTTACTCTCTGTATATATATTATAACATATTGTAAACCACTATTACACAGAATAAAATTTATTTGAAACAAAGAAATGGGTAAAATACTCAAGGAATGAGAAGTCTATACATTGGAGCTCTTTACACTGTAGTACCAAATCCATGGATGAAACCCTAACATAGGCTACTATTAAACTGAAAGAGGATAGAAAAGCAAGAATTTTAAGATTATGAAAATTGGGAAGTTTAAGCAGGCTTGGATGAAAAGGTAATATCTTTTTTACCTGATTTTTTGTGTGTGAATGTACATTGTCTGACCGGGGAATGTGTCTTCTACTTAGTAATATAAAACTGAAACATATTAATCAATTTAACAATGGAAGTTATAGTTAAAATGTAAGAATCGGTGAAGGTTTGGAGGAGAAATGGTGTGTTTGGGCATATTTTATACAATGGGTTTGTATCCTTTTACCTGAATGTACTAAGGGGATGAACATTATGTCCGTCTGGGGGACTGTTACTATAAAACAAAAGACATGTTAAAATGGTTTTCAAGAAATATTAATGTGATGTGATAAATGACAGTGAATACCATCATGTAACCATGGTGTAGAATAGAAGCTGCTTTACTGGTATGGGCACATTTTTCTCTGGGACAACTCTAGGAAGAACCTAAACGGAGGCTTATATGGTTCCTGGTGACAACTACCAGGATTTTGGACTAGAAAATTTCCATTTGCAGGGAACTTACTAGCCTGCTATCAGACAGTAATTGCAATTGCCACTGTAATTGAAGAACAAGAAATATACTTGTAGCTGAAGATGTATCTAAATGGTAAAGCTGGCATATAACATGTGGGAGGCTTGAGTTCAGTCTCAAGAGAGATACAGAGAGAGAGAAAGGGAGGAGGGGAATGATGAAGTGAGAGATTGAGTGAGAGAGAAAAGGCAAGAGAAGAGGAAAAGATAGGAGAGGAGAGGAGATAAGAGAAGAGAAGAGAAGAGAAGAGGAGGAGAGGAGGTACAGGAAGGGAAGAGAAGGGGAGGAAAAGGAGGAAAGAGAAAAGAGAGAGAGAAGAGAAAGAGGAAAGGTAGAGAAGTGAAAATAATCTTAAAACCCAAAAGACTCATGACACACTGGGTTATGTTGGAGAAATTCTCTAACATGGATAAAAATGTCCAGAAGGACCACAAAATATAATTGAAGTGGTTTGTACAGGATCGTGCTACTTGACACTGCAAGGAAGAAACACAAGCTGGGAGCCTTTTCTTCCCTAAGATTGATTGTGTTGACATTTACATAGTACTCTATAAACAGCTCTCAACTGACCAATGAGTTGTTTGGTTTATGAACCACAGTTCTAAAGTGGGCAGACAACATATTGTTTGGAAGGCCATTACTGTCAATGAGGAAGGGAAAAACAAATCACATTTGTTGTTTGAACTGCATGCTGCTTGTCACAATGTTTTGTTTTTTTACCAGCCTGGCCATATGGTGAGACAGAAAGACATGAGAAAACTGGGCTATTAAAGGGATTTCATTTTGAGGCATGGATTCATGCAAACTGCTATGGGAATTTGAGGGGTGCATTAAATTGGAATATATCAGTACCCATCTAAACTCCCAGATTTGGAAAGTCATGGGAACCACCTTCTTATGTGCTCCCTGGATCCATGCAAACTGGAGAGGGGGTAACTACAGCAATGCATGGGTGGACTGAATATTGACATGTACTTCTTATCTTCTCAGAGGCACCAAATACTAATAAGAACTACTCTGTCTTCCAGAAAAAGGAAGACTGCAAGATGTCTGTGAAGCAGATTCCCCAGAGAAAAGGCCCTGAAAATAGCTGGCAAGTCAGACTGATGCCAGTAGCTTCAGGACACGACAAATGGATGTTGACAGGAATAGATACTGCCTCTGGACTAGGCTTTGCTTACTCAGTTGTTTCTGTTGGTCTTAGGTGTTGTCAAGTCTGGTCTGAATGGTGGTGATCTTATGTAAAATAGAACAAAACAATCCCTGACATTGTGCCATGCACAGGATATTTCTTAGGCTTCAACCCATTGTTGCAAACGCTATGTCAGCCCACCCAAATGGGAGTCTTCCTTTTTTTCGTTGACCAACCACTCTCCAAAATATGAAGTCCTGCCCCAGGGATTGGTGCCTCCTGACAACATATCCAAAATAGGTAAGGTGCAGTCTATCCTTACTTCCAAGGAGCACTCTGGTTGCACTTCTTGTACCATGGATCTGTTGGCTCTTTTGGCAATGCTCACTCAGTAGGAGATGAAAATTTTCAGAATTCTATAAAATAATTGGGAGAACAGAAGATATTGCACCAATTTGAACCATTGAGTCACATTTTCTCAGACTAAGAAACACTTCACTTAATGTCCAACAATAGACAATGAAATATCTTCCTCAAAGTAATAGTTTGATAGAGAATAATGGGAAATTGCAATATTGATTGTCTAAAACAGGGAGATACAGATATGAAGGGCTGGCTTACATGCTTTTGTACTTGTATGCTCACATTTATCAGGAACAGAAATAATTATACCCTTTAGATGGCTTATTGTTTATCTGATGGATTTTGGGAGAAGAGAGTGGAGGAACATACTGGTACAATGACTATACATTCATTTTCCTTCCTTTTCCACATGACATCAAGTTCCTGTGTCCTGCTTCATGCAGTGATCACAGCACCAAGTCTCCAGTTAGGACTGTACTACACTTTTAAGCCTGTATGTCAGAATATCTAAAGACCTGAGGGGGCATGGTGTGTTTTGGCCCTGTCTAGCAAGACTTAAGTTGACAGTGAGTGCTTCTGGGTTGCCTACTGACAAAAATACTCATGGCTAGGCTAATGTAAGTGCTCTGACTACCTTTAAAGTAGGCTAGACTAAGTTATAAGGTGTGCAGCCATACCACCCTACCATCCAATCTTGTCTGATCTCGGAAGCCAAGTAGGGTCAGCCAGGTTAGTCTTTGTGTGGAAGATCACCTGAGAATATCAGGTGCCAAAGGTTAGGGAGCAGGACCTGGCTGCCTGTTCCTGAAACAATCAGCCATTGAGAACCCTACATAGGGTCACTATGAGTTGAATCCAACTCGACAGAACGTGATAACGAAACAACAGACGAAGTTATGATGTTTGGTAACTTAGGTGTATTAACTGTTGTTGTTGTTATTGTTGTTGTTAGGTGCCATCGAGTCGGTATCCAACTCATAGCGACCCTCATAGGGATTTCAATGGCTGACTGTTTCGGGATTGCCTTGGGAGTGGATTGCCAGGTCCTTCTCCCATTTTTGCGGTGCTGGGAATTGAACTTGGGACCTCAGAGACTGCAGCGTAGCGCCCTACCAACTGAGCTAAATCCCAGCCCGTATTAAATGTTAGGTGTATTAAATTTTTGACTTATTATATTTCCAAGATTTGTTAGCTGTGTGACATTTGGTAAGTTCTTTTTCATTCTGAATTTGTTTCATCATTTTGAAATTTACCTAACAATGCTTAAAACTAGCAGCATATTTGTGAGTTTTAAAACAAAAGAAAGCATGTAAAAAGCAAACAAAAACCAAACAAGTTGTAGGGAGGCCATTAGTGATTGTGTTAATAATATTAATATTGGTATTGTTCAAAGCCTTCAAAGAGGAACAGGCTATCCTTTCTCCTAAGGTGGGTGTGTGTTCCATTAATTTGTTAGCCATAATCACCATGTATTTATTCAGTGTCTTTGGTTCACTTGGTACTATAATTTGTATCCTGAGTGTCTCCCAACAGTCTAAGTGTTAAAGACTTAGTTCCCAGCTTATAGTGCTATTGGGAGGGAGTATAATCTTTAGGAGGTAGACAAAGTAGGAGAGAGTGAAATCATTTGGTGCATATCATTGACAAGGATGTTGGGACTTGAGCCCCTTCCTCTCTCTATTTGCTTCCTGCTACCAGAGGTGAGCAGTTTCTTCCACCACATGCTCCCATCATGATGTACTGCTCAATCACATGCCCAATGAAACAGGGCCAAGAGACGGTGGACTGAAACCTCTGAAACCATGATCCCCAAAAAAACTTTCCTCCTTATAAGTTGGTTTATCTTGGGTATTTGCTACAATGACAAAAAGACTAACATGCTAGGGAAAAATTTAGACAGATGGAGAGTTAAACAGAAAATGAAGTAAATGTCTATTCAGTTTATCCTTCATGTTAGTCTATTACAACTACCCAAGTATAGAATTAGGGGGCTGGGATTTAGCTCAGTTGGTAGAGTGCCACTGTGCAGTCTCTGAGGACCCAGACTCAATCCTCAACACCACAAAAATGGGAGAAGGACATGGCAATCCACTCCCAGGGCAACCCCAAAACAATTAGACATCAGAAACCCTATAAGGGTCGCTATGAGTCAGACACTACTTGACAGCACTGAACAACAAATATAAAACTCTCCTACCCTCACCCTTTAGTATCTCTCAGTATGAATCTTTCTTTTCATAGACTTCTCCTGAATGGTGCCTATTATCTCTAACTCTGTTTTCTTCATTTTTTTTACTGCTAAGCATCTACTCTCAGGCTTGTGGCCCTATTGCCTCACCAAATAATTATCATCTAGGATCAAGACATTTTTCAGTTATAGTTTTTAAATCTCTCGCTAACATTTGTAACACTTACACCCTGACTTCAGGGACTTATGAGAACCTCCTGTTCTGTTCTTAACTCTTCTGGGTTTAACATCTCCAGCTATTTTCTTTCTATATCTTTTGCAAGTTCATGCTCTTCTATCTGAAATTCTTGAAGTTCCTGAGGCCTCAGAAATAAATAATCAGTATCTACGTGCTGATGGTTCATACATTGGTATATCCAGGCTCTAAGTGCTAATCCAAATAGACTATTGCTCAAGTGCCATCACTTTTCCTCCAGTTGTGTCATAGTTTTGACCAAGTAGACATTCCACCACAAAATCACTCCCTCTCCTTAAGCTGGTCCCTATTTTATATTCCCTGTATCATTGTATGATACCAATACTCACCCATTTGCATATTCCAATCCTGAGGGATATTCTTTGGGTACCTTTTACCTTGCCCAACTTGTCATCATATTCTCTCATTTTGATCTTATCACAGTCTTTTAAGTTGGTACACTTCTTTCTGTTTCAACTATCCTCTTTTAAGTCCAAGTGACCATCATATATTACTAAATGTGCTTATAACAGAAGATAGTTGCATATTTAGTGTTTAGAGGCATCAATTCTGAAGGCAGTCTGCCTGAATCCAAATCCTGGCTTTGCTACTTATTGCCTGTGTAACTTCCAAATATTGCTTTCTTTTCCTTATCTAGAGTAAAGATGAGAATTTTGATGGGGTTTAAATAAGTTAATTTATGTAAATTACTCAATAAATGCTCATTACCATTATCTATCATTAGTGCTTCTACACTCATACCCCACCATTCTTTCCTTCACAGTGTAGCCAGAATTATCTTTCTCAAAATACAAATTTGATTATTTTACATAAATGCATTTTTTCTCCATTAAAGAAGAGACTTCTGTTATGCTTAGAATACAGAGATGATATTTATAACACAGCCAAGAAGGCCCTACACAGTCTAGTCTCTGTGTCTCCGAGAGGCTACATCTCACATCATTTTCCTCCGAATCTCTATTTGTATACTTGTTTCTCCTCTACCTTAAAGCTTTTGTATGGACTATTCCTTTTTCATGGAATTCTTCTCTCCCTTTTTTCATACTTAACTCTTATGCATCCTTCAGACCTAAGCTCAAGTGCTATGTCCTGAGAATTCTTTCCTCACTTGTCAGATTGCTGGAAGATGAATTCTCCAGATGCATTGGTGGAGCAATAAGCCTGATCCAATGTACAACAGATGAAACACTACCCAACATTATGTCATGCACAGTACTATTGCCAGTGTTTCTGTGCTATTCATAAGGTTTTCAAAGGCTGATTGTTTCAGGAGTGTGCTGCTGGGTGTTTATGCTGAAATATAATAGGTTGTTCAATAAGTATTTGTTGAATGAATAAATGGATGATTTAAACAAATACATATAGCAAAAAATGGAAGGGCATGGAGGGTGTCTGTTGATGTGAAAGGTAGAAAATGCTGCCATTTTAAAATTGATTTAAGAAGACAATAGTATAGTTTTCCCATGCTTGTAAAAGAATGTCATTTACATCAGATCAGTTCATAAGCTCCTATATAGGAATACCTGTACACTTTTCTAGTTCTAACTTCCGAATTCTGACTTACTTTTCATCAAAAAAAAAAAACTAAAATGTACCATAAAAACAATGTGCCACATTCCACTGCTAGACTGATCGTGTAAGAAACAGAAGTATGTGAACATGCCCTTTATGTGGATTTTCAGTAGAGTGAAATATTGCTTTGAGCCTTCCAAATCTCTCTGTAATACTGTAGTGACAGATCAGAAAGTTAATTCATAACCTTTCAACCTTTCTTGTTCCAAAAAAATTTAAAGAAAAAGAGATGTGTCTTTAAAAACATGCCTGGACCATCCAGATAGCTTTATATACACTTGTAAATGGTTCAATCCTATCTTCTCTTAGCTATTACTTTTTTTATCAAGTCTCTCTTTATATACGTAATTAAAATAGTCCATCACTGTTCTGACATGAACAGCCTGATACAGCTTTCTACCCCAAAGTAATAACATCTCATTTGTCAATCAGAAATACCTTAAGATACCTTTTAAATTTTTCTGAGTAGAACATACAATGAAATGCACATCACCCATATCTGCAGATTAAACTTTCAATCATGAGCTACTCAGACCTAATTCATTACAAGAATGGCACAGCTTGTATGCCACAATCCTGGTGAATATCTTCATATTTCACTAAGCTTACAGTAAGGTTTACAAAAGAGAAAAAATGAATAAGCTTATCCTTTCAGGAAAAGAAGGCAGAGGCATAAATTTGTTGTGACTGACACAAATGATCGGTTCTCTTTCAGAAAAAAATAATAAACCACTTAATGTAACAATATATTACTATAGAAGGTATAAGATGATTCTCAAGTTCTCAAAGATTCCTCAGTTATATTTAGAAAAAAATGTTTAAATTGCCAGGGACCACCCTGGGGCCACTTTGTTTTCTTGTCACTGTGACTGAAATGCTTATTATTGTAGTCACTAATTTTGATTATCAAATGGCTTCTGAACTAAAAATCTCCTAAAATTCAAATGCAGTCTTATCAAATTAGCATAGTAAATCACCAGTACAGCTATGGAGTGATATGTGTCATACAATGGAGCTTTCACATAACTTAGACATAATGCTGTGATAAATGATTTCTCATGGTGAAATGGTCTAAAGTATATTCTAGGGAGGCAGGCCACTAACAAGAAAAGTCAGATATTAATTTCCATTTGGAATAAAGATGACACAGGCAGATATTAAAGGGAAAGTTGGCTCAAATGATATACATGGATACTCTTACCTCAAAAATGTGGAGCTGAGCCATCCCCTGAATCTGGGCTAAACTTAGTGAATCCCTTCCAAAAGTGATGGTTTGGATAGGGAGAAATGGTAGCATTATTGTAGAGAAATCTGACAAATACTATCTTAACCAAACAATGAAGTTTAATATCCTCAGTAAGGAGTCATGTTGATGTCATGTATAACTTGATTTAATGTAATTGGAAAGGCACTTTACTCTTTTTTCTTTCTCCACAAAATCATTGTACTTGTTAGGTGCTATGGAGTCGGGTCCAACTCACAGTGACCCTATGTACAGCAGAATGAAACACTCTCCAACTCTGTGCCAGGCACAAGATCTTATTTATGCTTAAGCCCCATAGCCACTATCTAATCATGAGGAAAACATCAGACACATTTTAGTAGAAGGATATCATACAAATACTTGACCAGTCATTTTTTAAAACTGTGACGATAAAAGAAACAAGGCAAGATTAAGAGACTGTCACTTAGGTTCTTAGCAACCTAAGAAGATATGACAATTAAGTGCAATGTGTTATTCTAGATTGGATCCTGAAACATAGGGAAAAAAGAAGATGAATGGAAAAATTAGTGAAATCCATAAAGTCTAAAAGCTAATTAATACTAAGTTGGTTGCTTGTTGTTGTTGTTGTTAGGTGCCCGTCGAGTCGAGTCCAACTCATAGCAACCCTATGTACAGCAGATTGAAACACTTGCTGATTCTGTGCCAGGCAAACGATCTTATTTATGTTTAAGCCCATTGTTGCAGACACTGTGTCAATCCATCTGGTGGAGGGATTTCTCTTTTGTGTTGACCTGCCACTCTCCCAAACATGATGTCCTTCTCTAGGGATTGATCTCTCCTGACAACATGTCCGAAATACATAAGACGCAGTCTGGCTGCTTAGTTTTGACAAATTGATCAGAATAGTGTAAGATATTAAAATTAAGGATCCATAGTATATGGAAACAGCATAATTTGTCTAAATCCAAAATTATTCCAAAATAAAAATAAAAAGCTCATTGCCTCAAAATGGATGGAAATGGAAGACATCATATTAAGCAAAATAAGCTAGACACAAACAAGTATCACACAATCTCTCCCATATGGTGTAAACTAGAAAAGAAGAATAAAAAGAAGTCACCCTGAAAGTGCAGGAAGGATTATGAGAGACAAGAAAGTAGGAGAGGGTGGAGCAAAGGTAGAAAAAGGATGGATGGAGATAATCAATTCATGATATATGCATATATGGAAATATCATAATAAATCCCATTAATCTGTAAAATAATTAAATAAGGTTAAACTCTTTTATATTCTTTGACACCGTTATTAAAATAAATTATAAGAGATTTTCTTTCAATAAAGGAAGACCTGAAGGCATTATTAAGAGTAGCAGATGAATGGTGCACAGGCTGTGGAGTCTGCTCTAGCTACCATAAAAGAGTACACATCCAGGTTGCCTTAAATAACAAAAAATTATTTTCTCACAATTCTGGAGGGTAGGAGTTCAGATCAAGGCTGAGTTAGTCTAGCTTCAGTTCTCTCTCCCTGGCTTGTAGATTGCTTTGTCTGTCTATGTCTTCACATGGTCTTCCTTCTCTACGTGTCTAAGTCCTACTCCCCTCCTCCTGTAAAGATACTAGTCATATTGGATTGGGGACAATTCTAGTGATCTTATTTAACTTCAATGACCTCTTTAGGACCCCATCATCAGGTTAGTTTTTAAAGTAACCCAATCAAAAGATACAACTTTCTGTAGATCTAGGCTATATGAAAATAATCCTGCCATTTGTTCATTCAAAAAAACATATAGAGTGCTATTTGGAGGTTCTATACATTACATAATTGAGAGAGAACTGAGGAAAGCCACAACTTTCCAGCCATCATGGAGTTTTTGACCCAAATAAATGTATGTTATAGTTGTCTGTATCCAATCAAGAGATAGACATACCATAGATTAAATAGTGCAAGTTTAGTATAAGAAGTACTGGTCTATGCTAAAGGAGCAGCTATACAAATATAAAGAAAATAAATATGATACCCTAGGCCAAAGGAGAGCACCCAAGGAAAGACAAACTTGGAAGTGTTTCAGCTTCATTGATGAATGCATGTTTTATGCACCAGATAGCAGAGAAGTTCTCTGATGTGACCCTGGAAGAACTGAACTGAAGTTACTGAGCATGCAGCAGGAAAGGCTCCAGATTATGGGACATGAGAATAGGAAACCAGGAACAGTTGGTATAGGCATGTAATGAGAATGGCCCCTGGTAAGGGCAGAAAGTGCAGCAGCCATTGCTTTCCCTGTAAAGAGGGATTGTGTGCAAGTTATCGTTAAACTGAATCTGCAAGGCTGCAGAGGGATCCTATTCTAGATCTGCAGCTCAGGGGGGCTGCATAACAGTTCTTCAGACACAAAACTTACCTACCCCAACCTGTGCTAGAAATTTGGAAAGCATCCTCCTTCTGAAATGTCCCTCCAGCATCCCCTCAAGAGAAAGCTTAATACTGTTATCACTTTAAGAGAGAAATGCTTAAGGGAATTACCTCATTGCAAATGAAAAAGTGAAGGGGGGCTTTTATTGCCAAGCGGAAATAAATTGATAATGGACACAAATGCATCCATTAAATCACTACATTCTGGATATAATAATTTGGATATGTATGTATATTAATTATAAGAGTGTGTACGAAGGACATCTGTAAAAAAAGTAAATTGGATTTGAAACAGATGGATAGACTGCACTCTTTAATGCTTATAAATATTAGAATTTTGGAATAATCAAGTGCTCTTAGAAGCTATATCATCTACTGTTGAATGTCTATCAAATCTTCTAATCTTCTTTATCTGTACAGGCTGCCTTCTTCTATGAGCAAGAAAATATTAAATATTCTATTTCCTAGCTCTTATGCATCTAAAGGAAGGCCATATTCATTCATTCACATATCCAATATATATTAAAAGGCCTACCACATATTATGGAATTGTTCTAGAAATCTAGAATGCTATCTTACATTTCCTGACCTCCAGGACCACACTTTCTAGCAGTGGAGAAGAAGAATCAATAAACCTCTAAAATTAGTATAACACTTTTGTGCTCAGTGGAATCTGAAAGGAAACCTGTTTAAGGTTTCTGAAAGAAATTTTCCTCCCTGACAGAGGCCAAAATCCCACCTTCAGGTCAATTGAATTCCATCATAAAGTGAAATTTCTAATATGCAATAATGTTACTTTGACATCAGCAATCATTTATTGATCTAAATCTCATACACACAGTTTGGAGAGAAGTCCACAGAATGTTAATGGAAATGATTTTCTTTGTCATGTAGAAGACAATATCCACTGAAAAATTAAGTAAAATGAATACCTGATATAGGAATGGAGCAACAATGGTTTATATGTTTAGTTATATTATTGAAGTTCTTACTATGTGTTATGCTCATGGATATCATCTTTTTTAAAAATGCTCTGCACATTGTAAACATGTAATTGTTTATCATCATGATGTATGGCTTATATAATAATCCAAAGTTAAGTGTAATAATATCTAAGTCTTAAATTCATTCAGTAGGGCAGTATTAATGTAGCTAAACACATATTAGATATTCCCACATATGTGCATATATATATATATGAATTTGTGACATTCTGATAATTCTCTATTTGTTAATTTAAAATTATATTATTGGAATGTGCTTATTTCACTTGGAATAAACCTTAATGTATATTTTTGTAACCTACTTTTGCTTTAGCTACCACCTAAAGTCTGTCAAACTGTACAAAAATATTGGGCATGGACATCTAATAAACTATTTTATTTCATAAAAGAAAAATTAAGACCCTGTCTTTAGCTGGAAATGGTGGCACACACCTGTAATATGCCTGTAATCCCAGCAACTCAAGAAGCTGAGGCAGGAGGATGGAGAGCATGAGGCCAGAGGCAACCTGTGCAATTTAGTAAAACCCTGTCTCAAAAATAAAAAAAAGCTGGGCTCTGTGGCACACGCCTGTAATCACAGCAGCTCGGGAGGCGGAGGCAGGAGGGTCGCAAGTTTGAGACCAGAGGTAGTTTGCATAACTTAGCGAGACCCTGTCTCAAAAAGTAAAAAAATGGGCTGGGGGTGCAGCTCAGTGGTCCAGCACTTACAAAGCATGCAGGCGTGAGGCCCTGGGTTCAGCCCCCAGTACCGCAAAAAAAAAAAAAAAAAAAAAAAAGATTAGAAGGGGACTTGGGGGTGCAGCACATTGGCAAAGTACTTGCAATATACACACAGGCTCTGGGTTCACTCTCAAATACCATAAAAAAAAAGGCTATCTCCAAATATACTCACATTCTGAGGTGCTAGGGATGAGAGCTTCACCATTCAAATCTCATACTTAGAGGGCCATAATTCAGTCTCTAACAGAATCCAAAGGGCCTGACTTAGAATCTACTTTTGTGAGACTGTAGAGTCAAAAGGGGTAGTAATGTGACTTTAGAAAAGTCAAACTCCCTCTTCTACTTCTTTTAAAATCTATGAAATAGATACAATAAAATTTAATCATAGGATTTGGGGAAGACTTAAGTAACATTTGCACAACGTTTTACCAGTCAATATTTGGTGTATCAATGTTCATGTCCTCCCTCGACTCCTCCTTGACTTCTTTCCTACATTTCTTCCCAGTGTTCCTGTCTTGCACTAAACTTGCTGCATGCCCTTAAGAAGGTCAAGTGTTCAAATCTTAGCTTTTAAACTTTGTATTTATTATTACTATAATACATTTTTGTAGTATATGGTGGTTGAACCCAGGGTCTTCTGGGTGTGCATATTTTGCAAGTGCTCTGCCACTGGCTTGCACCCCCAGTCCATTTTTACTTTTTGTTTTGAAACAGAGTCTTATTAAATTATACAGGCTGCCTCTCACCTCAAACTTGCAAACCTTTTGCCTCTGCCTCCCACATCATTGGGATCACAGGTATGCACCACCATGTCCAGCTTAGTTTTTAAACCTTAAACTCAAAATATTGAGCTGCATGAATACTGAAGTAAAAAAAAAAATTATCTGTATGTTAACTGGTAGAAATGTGAGAGAGGTGAATGTAACAGAAAACAGACTATGTAGAGAGAGATTAAATGCATACAAAAAATGTTAAAAATTGTTTTGCCAGATTCACTGTCCTAAACTCCATACCACAATCATTTGATCACATCAGGCTAACATTATAGTCCACACCATATATATACTTTTCTCGGGGAATTAGGTCTAGAAGTAGAAATAAAGTTTGACTATTTTTGGAGTTTGTTTTCTGGAAGGAAAATATTACACTCTGAATGTACCCCTCTTGCAAGTTCACATGTTGAAAGATACTTATCAATGTGATCATATTAGGAGGTGAGTCCTTTAGGAGGCGATTAGATAATGAAAGTAGAACCCTCATGAATGGGTTTATTGCCCTTACAAAACAAGCTCCAGAAAGCTGTCTTTCCCCAACTCTCATGTGAGGTTACAGAGGAAAGATGCCATCTACAAAAACTAGGCCCTCAGTACACGTTGAATCTGTCAGTGCCATGATCTTGGATTTACCAGACTCTAGAACTGAGAAAAACACATTTATGTTGATTATAACTACCTAGTTTGTGGCATTTTGTTATAGCAGCATGAATGAACTCAGATGAGCAAGAGAAAGATAAGTCCGTTGAGAAGGGAGAAATGCCCCCCCATCTGTGAAAATATGATCTGAATGTCCAAAAACAGAGAGGCCTAAAACATGGCTTAGTGTCCACAGTAGTTAACTATCCATTCCTTCATATAAGGGTATATAAATCATATACAACAGTGTCTGACAAAAAGTGCTTGCTACATACATGAGAGTGGTGATAGTGGTTGTAACTATTATTTTCTGAACAAACTAAAGCCATCCAGATTCTTCTACTACTCTGAACTGGGGAAAACGTCGCAGTAATGAATGAGATGGAATTTTATATCAACTCAAAAACATGTGGCCTCAATGTCAGCATTAAATTGGATTTAGGAGAAATAAAGAGAATGATTTTTCTTACACAGTTGAATGTTTGGACTGAGATTTATATTTGCTAAACAATTTCACACCAAAATTGAAAGGAATTCCTCCCCTGAGAGGCCTGATAGCTAATCTATATGTACAATGCACAAAAAACTATACAGACTATTACCAATCATGTAAAAAGTGGGCTTAGAGTGGGTTGGTATACGTGCAGTGAAACGAACAGCAGTACTGACATGGCATGTGATTCTGCTGTCCAGTAGGAGATACCCAGAGGTTGAGGATTTATGTTAGATGTGATCTGGAACATCAGGGCTCAAACCAAAGAAGAAGACAAGGCTGCATAATCTGTTCAGTGCCAAACAAAGAAAAGGGGTTAATTAAATAAGGCAGCAAATCTATAAAATAATTTTAAAATCAGTTGCAGAGGAATTATTAAAATGCCTGGATGATTTTTCATTTCCGCTTTTCTTACAAAATAATTGAAAATCAAAACCAACAAATAAGCAAGATTAGCAAACAATTGTTCATACTGCTCTCCTCTAGATACCTGGCAAAAGAGAAGCTGGTCCCCAAAGACTACCAGCTTTTCATGCTTCCTTGAGAAAGTGCATTCTCACCAACAATTTAGCACCAGCTGCAAATAAATCCATATTTTAACTATTGTTTCTCTTAAAAAGGTTTTAAGCAGAGGAAATAATATGACAATATTAGGAAGGCAGTTATAATAATAGTCTAGGTCCCCAAAGGGCAGGTGAAAAGATTGCTCTGTCTAGTTAGTCTTGCAAAGTCTTTTATAACCTCCAAAGTAATCTGGATTTATTTAGAGGCCACATGAGAGCACTCTCACCATACTAGCAGAGTTGCAAGCCAAAATATAATGTCCATCTGGAGGAGAAACTATCATAAGAGGAAGATTGTGTGTAGGCAGAATTCTCTAAAATGGCACCTAGTGAGTCACATGCCCTTATACAGTCTACTGCGTTGATTATGGGCAGAACTTGTAACTCCCTCCTAAACAAAGTATGGCAAAGGTGTTTTGATAGTCACAGCTAGGAGTTGAGAACACACTCTGCATGACAGCTGTCAGGAGAGGGGGAATCTCTGTCCTGTAGTGAGGACCCAGACTCTCTAAAGACCACCTTAGGTTGCATGATGATGCCAATGCTCTGATGAAAATGGAGCCAACACCTTCATTTCAGCCTGGGCAACCCTTAGCAGAAGATCTAGTGGTGTTTCCTCCAGCTGGGATTTCTGGCCACAAAAACCTGCAAGATAATAAAGGGGGATTGTTCCAAGCTACTAAATTTTTGGCCTTTGTTATACAGCAATAGCAAGTTGACACAGACTGAATCCATCAATGTGTAAGGCTAGTTATGTGAATTAAGATTCCTAATTTTGAACCTGTGTGAACCTCCAATAAGGCCTACATTATGGTCAAGAGAAATCTTCACAAGAAGTCATGTAATTCCTCCATGAACATGAGTTACTGAATCTTAAAAAAAAAAAATGGTTGTTTCCACAAACATATTTTGTCCTTTCTCCTCACCTAAAACTCCTGCCTCTCTGAGTCTCTGAATCTAGGAAGAGAAATAAGCATTCCCTTGTTGAGCTTTACCTATTTATAACACGAAGTCCTAGTGCCTCGCTTAAAGTCCAAGGCCTGAGTAGAAAGACAGGCCCTATTGTGAAGAAGTAGAGCTGGGGTTTAGCTCAGTCAGTAGAGTGCTGCTTTGCGGACTCTGAGGCCCTGGGTTCGATCCCCAGCATGGCAAAAATGGGAAAAGGATGTGGCAGCCCACTCTTGAGGCAATCCTGAAACAATGACCCATTGAAAACCCCCTGAGGGTTGTCGAGTTGGACACAACTTGACAGCACCTAACAACAACAACATTATGAAAAGGGCCCATAATATATCATGCTAAACTCTATTCACCCATAAAAGAACCAATTGAGTATTTGGACTCAGTCAAAGGATATTTTCAGCATAATATTTATGAACCTCTACACTGTTAACATTTTGAGACAAATAATTCTTTTCAGTGTGGTATTAAGTAGTATTTGTGGCATCTACCCACTAGATTCAGTAGCATCTCTAAAATTATGACCACTATAATTGTGTAAAAACATCACAAATTGTACTTTAGGGATGGGAGCAAAATTGTCCTTGGTTGATAAACATTGCTTTCCACAAGGTCTTTTGTGAACCAACCTGTGGACCAATGAGAGGTGGTCATTGTGGGCCTGTTGAAGATTTCTCAAAGCAACTGTCTCCTACAGGCCAGGCTAAGGGCCTGTCTTTCTTTCTTTCTTTCTCCTTACTGTGTCCAATTGCTCACATCACTTGCCTCTGCCCTCTGCATTCTTTCACTGGGAACTTGTGCTCACCTCAGACTCCAGAATATTCCATACATCTTGTGTCTGCAGGTTTTGTAGCTTTTTAGTGTTAACACTTATTTAAATATCATTTTTTCCATCCTACAACATCCAAAGGTAATCTAGTCCATTACTTCTGAGCCACGCCCTTTCCCTCCTCCTCTGAATAGTGAGCTACCTTCATGGCTTTACCAGTGTAACTCAGCTAGAAGGCTAGCTTTCAGGGACTGAGAGACCTAAGCTAAGTAGTTCTGGACCCCTTCTGTCTTCTCAGACTTCTAGGTGTTTGAAGATCCTAGAGAGGCAAAGACCAGTTAGGCACTGACTTATATCTGCTGTTGTGTCTAAGAACAACCAGATCACAGGATTCATAGGGTTAGGAAAGACAGACCTGGAGGCCTGAGGTGAGAGGTTCATTCTCCCTTGTCTTTGTCCAATCAGAGTCATTCGGCTTCTGAAGTATATCCTTTGGCCATTCATAAATTGAACTGGAGGCTGGGGAGGCAAAACAGGTGAGGAGTCCACTTCATTCATGATGTGACTCTCTCTTTCTCTTTCTTTTTTCAGTCCTGGAAGTGTAACCTAGGGTTTCACACAGGGTAGGCAAATGTTCCACCACTGAGGAGGATCCTCAGTACTCTTTTTTAATTTTTATTCTGTGACAGAATCTCTCTTAGTTGTGCAGGATGCCTCTGGCCTACAAATTGTGATCCTCTTGTCTCAGCCTTCTGAGTCTCTGGCATCACAGGTATACATCATAACACCTCATTTAAGAATATACTTTTAAATGATTATACTACGCATGCTTTTGTTGCTACACATGAAAAATACGCACACACACTGTACACACACATTTGTTTTTCCAAAGGATCTCTTAAACTCAACTGTCAAATTTAAAATTTTCTGTTGTTATTATCATTGGGATTTCATTGAATTTATAAACTATTTGGAGAGAAATACACACTTTTAAAGTATTGAGATCTCCAATCTGGCAATGTAATATACTTAACAATTTACTCAAGGTTTCTTGATGACTTTGACATTTGTTGTTGTTGTTAGGTGCCTTCGAGTCGGTATCCAAATCATAGTGACCCTCCTAGGGTTTTCAATGGCTGACTGTTTCGGGATTGCCTTGGGAGGGGATTGCCAGGTCCTTCTCCCAATTTTGCGGTGCTGGGAATTGAACTCAGGACCTCAGAGACTGCAGCACAGCTCTCTACCAACTGAGCTAAATCCCAGCCTGATTTTGACATAGTGTTATAGTGTTATAGATTTCTTCATAAAGCTATCACAAATTCATTGTCAAGCTTATATATTAACTTCAGAGTTTAAGTCACTACTCTAAATGGTGTTCTGAAAGTATGATTTAAAGTGATTATAAGTGGTGTATTAGGAAAATATATTATTTTCATGTCTTCTGTCATGACCAGCTGATTAACATCTACTTGTTTAAATAGTTATTAATTATAAAAATGTAAATTGTAAAGTAGATATTACTTACAAAATCTAGCTTTTCTAATCACCTTGATCACTGAGATTTAATTGATAATGTTGTGGTTTTTATGTCAAGTAAACATTAAATTATAGTAACACTTCAGTAAATACAACTAGATTGCATTTTAGACTACTGTGGAAGCCATAGCAAACTATTAGACTCCATAGTACAATATTTATATTTTGAACTTGTCCTCTAAGAGAAAGTACATATCATTATTGTCAGTGAGGACCTGACAGATCATAAACCTCAAAGAAATGTTTGCTGTAATGTATACCAAGAACAAGTAATGGTAGAAATGCTAAGTCATGGTACAAAGATTCCATTGTTGAATGACACAGTAGCACTTCTTTATCAGCTGATTGCCAAGGAGCATGCCTTTACCTTGTAAGTGTCTGTATGCTCTCTAATTTCGTAGCATATAAAATAATATTATGCTTAGACTTTGTTTAATTTTTAACTCATTTTGCCTTCACAACTCTAGGTGGTAGGTGTTATCACTCTATCTATTGTACAGATAGAGAAGAAGAGTTTCTGAAGAGGGTAAGTGACATTGCCAAAGTCCCACAGCTAGTAAGGCCAGAAAGCTGAGAGTTTTACCCAAGCAGTCTGGGTGCAAAATCTCATCATAGCATTCAGCTGATTTTCCTTCTCACAGGCAATGTTTCTTTAACTGGGACTCTTTTTAACTCTCTCTAAAATGTGCACGTGAAGTTGCCCAGACTGAAATAACAAAGATGAATTCATCTACATAGAATTTGCCTCTAATAAACTTTAATCTGTCAATATTTTCTTCTTGAGTATTAAGGCTCCAAAGGAAGATTTGTTGTTGTTAGGAGCCATCCAGTCAAGTCCTACTCATAGCAACCCTATGTACAGAAGATCAAAACACTTGCCGATTCTGTGCCAGGCAAACGATATCATGTATTTTTAAGACCACTGTTGCAGACACTGTGTCAATCCATCTGGTGGAGGGTTTTCCTCTTTTGTGTTGACCTGCCACTCTTCCAAACATGATGTCCTTCTCCAGGGATTGTTCTCTCCTGACTACATGTCCAAAATATGGAAGACGCAGTTTGGCCATTTTTGCTTCCAAGGAGCACTCTGGTTGTACCTCTTCTAGGACAGATCTGTTGGTTCTTTTGGCAGTCCATGGTATATTCAATAGACGTCTCCAGCACCACAATTCAAAAGCATCAATTCTTTTTCTGTCTCTCTTGTTCAATGTCCAGCTTTCACAACCATATGATGCGACTGAAAATACC
>VMDO01026894.1:0-26032 GCA_007922755.1 Pedetes capensis
CTTGGAAGCAAAAATGGCCAAACTGCGTCTTACATATTTCGGACATGTAGTCAGGAGAGAACAATCCCTGGAGAAGGACATCATGTTTGGAAGAGTGGCAGGTCAACACAAAAGAGGAAAACCCTCCACCAGATGGATTAACACAGTGTCTGCAACAATGGGCTTAAACATAAATAAGATGGTTTGCCTGGCACAGAATTGGCAAGTGTTTCGATCTGCTGTACATAGGGTCGCTATGAGTCGGACTCGACTCGACGGCACCTAACAACAACAACAACATTGATGTTATCAGACTAACTGAATTATATCATAGTCAGTGAATAGGAAGAGTCTACATTTTGCAGATATGCCTGTTAACATACATATTATTGTTATTGTTAGGTGCCCTTGAGTTGGGTCCAATTCATAGTGACCCTACATACAACAGGTGAAACACTATTGCTAATGCTTCTCTGCTATTCATAGGGTTTTCAATGGCTGATTGTTTTGGGAGTGGGTTGCCGGGTCCTTCTCCCAAGCCTACAGCACCTGGTGTTCCTAAGCGGTCTCCCATCCAAGTACTAACCAGGCCCAACCCTGATCAGCTTCCGAGATCTGATGGTATCCAACACCCCAGTGGTATGGCTGCAGGCTTAACATACATAAGGTTGTTAAAATTATCTTAAGAAATGTCTTGAAGGCATCAGATGCAAAAACTGCATGATCAAAGACCCTTTTACTAAACTACCTCCCAAAACCAGACTCTGCTATGGTTGAGGGATCTGGTGTCATCTGACTTTTGTCTTGGCAAGGAATATGGCTTAGAAGCATAAAGTCTTGTCTAGATTTGCAGATGATCAGATGAATCAGGTGTAAAATATTCACTGTCCTGCAAGACATAGGCCACCAAGTCAAACCAATCTTTCTTCATCAAAGATTCATTCAGCGGAACTCAGAGTTGTGTGATCCTTGGAAACATAGTGGCAAGAGGAGATCATGGATTTTAACCCAGTTCTTGGTGATTCTAAGTTACGTGGAGCACAGTGTGGGCAGATGAGCCTCAAATAGATGGTCACTGAAACATTGTCTTTGGGGAAGGACCCACTTCTAGGACTTTCTGGTGATCCTTGGTGAAGTCACATAAGGAGTGTTTGTGGCAGATGAAACTCATTTCTCTGTCCTTTACCCATCCTCTCCCTCTCTTCCTCTCTCCCTTCCTTTTATGAACTGGCTCTGCTAACTTCATCTGATAAACTCTGTTTTTCCCTGTCCAGAAAAGTGCCAGCCCAGGGTCAGGACATGCCTAGCTTCCTGAACCCTAGAGTTCCACATGGGCCATAGGAGCTATATGACAACAGTTGATAGAGCTATTGTTAGTTGACTCTGTTTTCATTGTTTGTTTGATTTCATAACTCAACTAGCCTCCAAGAAGTAAACTTTCTAGTCCACCATATGTACTATACAGTTAATTATAACACACTCCCTCCCTTACCCATGGACCCTGAACATAAGGATGTTTCTAGCCTACATATGGTGAACAATACTGTTCATGCATTCTACCCTCAACGCATTTCCTACAGCCCTCACACAGTGGACATTAATGACTTCCTTGGGCCCCTTCTGGTTTCACCAGATGAACAAAAATGAAAATAAGCAGCTGTCATACTTTAACTGAAAAAAAAAAAAGAGGAAATTCATCAAGCCTACTCCAATTTGGAAAAGTATTTGGCTTAGAGAGAGGGGAATCGGCTGTACCATTGATGGCAAAAAGCTCACTTATGAATGCACCACTTCCTGACATTTAATTTGCACAATTTGTCTCTTATTATCTGGCAACTCTCAGAAGATTTTAGAGGCAGGGAAAAGGAAGGCATAAATATAATAAGCAGTAAGATTAAGAGACGAATATGTAGGGGACACCAACTTGAGCGTCAGGTAACTAATCAGACCAGGCGTGCTGGCCAATCAACACCTGTTGACAATCCACTGCACCCAGATAATGAGTAAAAAGGGAACCAGATGGAAGGTTAGCCAAGAGACAACACATACTAACAGAACAAGTCATTTATGTTAGTTACCCAGCACTTCAGACACCAGAGAACTCATCTGAATCTAAACTTAGAGTGTGATATATCTAAGGATGCTACCATACACCTAGATAGGGAAAACTGCATTTCTCCATCATAAAAAAATATATCTGTGCTTTATCTGTGCTTCTGCAATTCAAAAATGACTGAAGCTGTGAACTTCAAATTTGGCAAGACTGTAGTCCTCATTAAGAAAGGCAATGGAAGCCAATTTTGAAGAAAAATGGTTTCCTATTTTTGAGTATAGAAGGTTTAAACAATGAGTGCTTAGGCTAAGATGAGGAACATTTCCTCTCCTGTTTCAGGTTCTATTTGGATAAAGATTATCAACCAGAGGCTAAAAGTAGACATGTCTCTTTTTGACTTATAAGTGGAAATACCTTTCCTGATTCCTTTTTCATTTGTTTGTTTCTCTTCCACCTTTCTAAATCAAATTTGATTTGTTAACCTGTAGTTAAGATGCAAAATGAATGCACATCAAAAGTCAGATAATTCATAAAGTGGCTTTATCCTGGCCAACTTAGGCCTGGAATAGTCTATCATCTTGTGGTTTTGGAATTTAATGGCTATGGTGCAATATACAGGAAGTGCAAAGGACTAAGGATACTGTTATAGCAAAGTCACTTTGGAATTTCCTGATTTGACTGCAATGGTTTCAGTCTTAACACTGCGTCAATATTGGTTTTAAATATATACATGTTTGTTTATTGGCGCACACACACATACACACAGGAATCACATCCATAAAATGCACCCACATCTGTGGTTAAGCACAGCAGCTGTTTAACGGCCCAGTATAACATTCTGAAAAAAAAAATGGGACCTGAATTAAGAATCCCATATCCAGTCAAAGCTGCACTGGGAACTGAGGTCCTATATTAGGAATGCTGTCTTGAGAGCTCTCCAAGCTTCCCCCAGACAGAATTCTTTTGCCAAATTCACAGCATGGTTCTTAAAATTTGGAATCGATAATGAAAGTCCCCAACTTTATTCCTTGCTCTAATAATTGTATCATAATAAATAATACTTTGAAGCCCATCTCAAAGTAGAACTGAGGCAATTTAGGGTCTGCTAAATATGTACACTTTCTGTCTCAAGATCTCCACAATACCAATAAACAAAAGAAGCAGAAGCAAGCCAACGACTCTGTCCACATGACTACAAAAGTGAAGGGCTGCCCTGTAAGCAACTGGGTGAGGGCATAGGAGCCAGTGCACACTGCTTTTTAGCATTCCTTACCACGTCCCCCCACTTTCGCCTGTGTTCCAGGTGTCCAATAGCATAAGGAAACATAATCTTGGAAATGATAGGGGAAATGTGCAGTGGAATCACACCCATAAATCATCCGAACACACTTGAGCAGGTAATCCCAAATGTAAGGCCACCCTTAGTGATTTTTGCTATTGATTGAGCTTGTTGGAGAGCCTGGCAAGAGGTGTATACCAAAACAAAAGGATATAGCGCTCTGTCACCTCAAATTGCCCAAATCACCAGATGCAGAGATGAGACATTTTTATTACAAAATGAGTGTACAGATTTTTATTGGTGTTCTTCTTGCTTAAGTTCCTTCTTCTCTGTGCTCACATTTTTTCTTTTTTCCTTATTGTTTCTCTGTTTTCTAATTTTACTTCTCAACATGTGAGTTGAATCAGTACATTTTACCCACACCCTCCTCCTGCATTTTCCTTCCCATGGCTGCACAATGAATTGCAATTTCTCTCACCTAGCACATAAGGCCCCCTCTATAATCTGACTTTATTCATTCATTATACTCACATTCATGCATTCACTTCTTCATTTACCCTTTCATTAAAGTAATGATTATTAAGTACAAAGTGTAATGGCATGCATTGGAAAAACATGAATGAGGTATGCTATCTACACCAAGAAACTTGGAGTCTCTCATGAAGCATACATCATAACTATTATATACGATAAGGCAAGAAGAGCTAGAACAGAGCAATGTATGAGACCCTGGGAAACAATAGAGAGCAAAGTGTCTCATTTTGCCATAAAAGAGAAGAGATGTGTGAACTGAGGTTGGAAGCCTGAGTGGGAATTTACCCCAGGATATATAAAATGAGCTGAGAGGTACTACCCAAAAAAGAAGGAATAATGTGAGCAGAGTCACTGCATAGAAAAGGAAAAGGGGGCAGGGTGGGAGAACCCAACCTCTCAATATGATGGTGTCAATAATGGCTGTATCAGGGGTAGGGAGTTGAGGTGTATGGGAGCAGAAAGGTTGACAGAACTCAGCCCACTCAAGGCAGGAAAGCTCTACCAGGAAGCCTGCATTGCTCAGTGGTTTGGTAGACCACTGAAAGGTTCTAGGGAAAGGTATATATCTAGTTAATCTAGAAAGATTCTGGTTAACACAAGTTCATGATGGAGGCCATGCCTAATAAACTTCATAGCAATCATTTCCTACCATTCTGCCTTCCCCAAAGTTGAAACCAGTTCAACTAAGGCAGCAACTAGGAACTATTCCTCCAAACCAAATGGCCAAGAAACAGACCTACCTAAATTTTATTATAAGCCCTATCTTGGAGAACTCTGGGTTCTCCCTTCTTGTCAAGTTTCTAAGCTCTTACAGGTTGAATATGGGAAAAAGATGTGGCAATCCACTCCCGAGGCAATCCAGAAACAATCAGCCATTGAAAACCCCATGAGGGTTACTATGAGTTGGATAGAACTCGAAGGCACACAACAACAACAACGAGAGAGTGAATGCCTAGAGGATCTGATAGCTCTTACCTGTGCTTTGGCCCCACTTTTGTAGGGAACCTAGAGTGTGTTTTATGAATTCCCTGAGGCATGAGACTCTCAGTAGACAAGGAAAGCAGTCTCCACTGACCAAATTTAATGTTAATTCTTCCTTCATAATATCTTTGCTCTCTACTGAAGGCTTTGTCCTTGGTATTTTTGCCAGTCTTCTGAGGCAGATTTTGTTTAATTTCAGATTCTGCTTCAGTGGGCCCAAACTTGTGCATTTCTAACAAGCTACCGGGTGACACTGATTTGCTGTCCCATGGACCACATTTTGAGCAGCAAGGATCTGTATGTTACCATGTTCTATGCCTCCTGAGACATGATCTTTCCATTATTAATCTATTATTTGGATTTTTGTTTAAAAATTTATTTACTGATTCACACAACTCCTGAATATCAGTTCTTTGAAGGCAGAGTATGTCTTTCATTTTCCTGCATCACCCAGGTAAAGGCTACGTACTCAGGAACTACTTGTTGCTGTTGTGGTTAAGTGGTGTTGAGTCAATGTCTGACTCATAACCACCCTACATACAATAGGTTAAACACTATTGCCAGTGCTTCTCGCTGTTCATAGAGTTTTCAATGCTGATTGTTTTTTGGAGTGGGTTGCTGGGTCCTTCTCCCAAGTCTACAGCACCTGGTGTTCCCAGGTGGTCTCCCATCTAAGTACTGACCAGGTATGACCTGGCTTAGCTTCCGAGATCCGACAGGATTGGATGCCACAATGGTATGGCTGCAGGCCAGGAACTCCTAGCATATTCCAACTGATTTTTTCATCCATGGGCTCCATGCTGCTTTCAAGCCCTCTCCTGGCTTGAAATTGTTCAGGTCGAACACTTCTCAGGCTGAAAATTGCAGGCATGACCTGGTCCTGTTCCTTCTCTAGTCTGATCTCCTGCCAAACCCAATCTCTTGCTCTATGCCCTGCCATCACATAGGGACTGTCCCTTCATTCCTTGTGGTTAAATTCCTATTACATAGACATTGCTTCATGTTAGGACTCTCAGGAGTTAAGAGAAGCATGGGATATATGGCCGATTTCCTTTGACCTCCACTTCCAGTCTTGTTTAAGGGCTCTCCATAACTCAGACACAGGCATGGCCTTTTCTGGCATCAAGAGCAACATTAAGCTGACCTGTGCCATGAGGAACAGGTATCCATTTCTTCCATCTTTCTGTCCTTCTATCCTCTCTTCTCCAGTTGTTTTCATCTGGGTACCCATTCCTTTTTGCTTTGGTTATGTTCATCCATCCTCAAGTCTAGCTTCTATTTATTTTTCTCTTACTCTACTTTCACCTTTAAGAATCTTGGATTTTCTCTCAGAATATACACCTTTGGCCTTTGTTTCTGTTCCTGAATTGCTTTCTCTTCTAAGACTTCAGTTCCTAGCTGTCTAAATAGTTTTCCTTTTGCCTCCTGTGCCCAACTGCCCTTCTGGGAATTGGGTGCCTGGTCAGCAAGGTCTAGCTTTCCCGTCCTGACTGGAGACAGTATGTACTTAAAGTGTGGCTGTCAGGTTTATTCCTCCTGTACCAGCAACTGTTCTATAAAAGTAGCCATTACAGGTTCATGGCCTATCCACACGCACACCATTGAGTATGTCTTCATTTTCTTTTTCCCATCTTAGTGGAAGCCTGTTCTACTTACATATACAAATTAAACTTACTTTCTATTCATTCTCTTCATCATTGCTGGTGACGTGCTTATGAGAACACAAGTGAAAACAAGAGTGGAGGATCTCCCAGCCTATAACTGCTACTTCCTCCAGACCCCTCCATGGGATTTGCTAACAGGCAGCCCAAGTAGTCTCAAGGTTGGGATCCTGACAAGCCCCACAGCTGCTGAGGGAATTGATCTGATCAGAGCTTGTTTAGAGGCAAAGTGACATCAGTGAAGACCTCGTCCCAAATTAGGTTGCAGATTGCTTCCCATAAGCCACCAGATATCTAAACACTCATCAAAAACTTAAGGGAAATCCTCACCCAGCTGCTTTCTCCTCTAAATGGCTTGCCTATCATTAGACTGATGGCTTTGGGCTTGGAGCGAGGGTTTCATCCAGATGTGGAGGGCTGCGGGCCCCAGCACATTCTTCCTTTTAAGTGGTGGCCTGAAACCTGCCATGGAATGCATGAGGCAGGAGTGCTTTCAAGCCCTTTAGAGGATATCAGCTTCTTGCTCAAATGTCCTCCTGGGCAGATTTGTGTGCTCTGTTTGCATTCCATTAGCATGCTAAGGATATACTTTCCCATGAAGAGGGAGGAAGAGCTGACAACTTCAGCAGGAATGCCGAGTTCTATTAAATCCGGATGCTCAGCATATTGGCCCCATTCACAATCCCAGGCCCAAAGACATCAGAGGGAACCCCAAGGAGTCCAGCTGTGGTCCACCAAGCATTTTAATCAAGACAGCAAGCTTCCTTCTTCAACCACACTGTCTTCAGGTAGACACTGATATGTGCACTGCCAGGAAATGTATCCTTGTCCCGTAGCTGCGAGGAAATGGGGAGACAGCTGGGCAAAAGCAGCTGCTGTCTTCAAGGGGAAGGACAGTTGGAAGAAATGACACCATGCTTCCAGAACATGGGTGCCTACTATACACTGTCCCTTTAAAGAGAATCTTGATAAGTGTTTCCATTTTATCATTGTTTTCCAAAGCATCAAGAATGACTTGTAATTCAAGGCCCTCCTTTCATACAGAAATTAAAATGTATTGATCGAAAAATTCCTTCACATTTCAATTTAAGGGTGATGAAAAGAAGGAGCTGTATATTTTCCTTTACATCACTTTTCTGCAAAAGGGGGTGAAAACAAACACAGGTGCTTTAAAATTTTCAAAGTGCAAACTAAATTACACAATGCCCAGGAGTATGCCGTAGCTTTTCTTTGTTTGAGCATGGAATAAAAGACTGATAATTAGGAAATTGGGAGTCTATTAATTTTCCAAATTTACTCATGCAAGAACCACTGAGCTATGGTGATATTTGCTTACCTCGTCATTATGCAAAAATATATTAGCTAATTATTTTGACTAATGCAATTAAGATATGCATATTTAGCATAAACCGTACAATAGAAATGTTACAGTCAGCAATTGCTGGGTTGCGCTCATGGGTAGCAGAGAGGCAAAAGTCCCCGATCAGTCTCCAATGGTAGGCCACAAGATTTCTACAACTCTGCCTGCACTGTTATTATTAGTTGGGTTGCAGTAATTAATTTACTTTACAGCGTGACTAGGTGGCACAGTTAGCAGTAGTATTAATTTTTGTTATGAGACACCTGAAGATGTCAGCTTTTGAGCAGCAGTGTCTGCACCTTTAATTGCCTTAATCAGTGGAAATGCAGTATCTCTTTCAGGGATCCAATGAAGAATGCTATTGTAATTTTGCTTTCCTCTCTAACCCTTATTAATGAATACGGGAGTGTGCAAAAGTTAAGGCAATAGCAGTAGCCAAGAGGGGCGTCCTCTGGTCTTAACCTTGGAAACCCTCTGAACTTTGAGCTCTTAAATAGGAAGACAAGGGTGTTGTGGAGCACCTATGGGTTCTATCATCCCAGAGATCCAGCCACTCCAACTCTGGCCTGGGCCTACCCCAGACTCTCTGAATCAGAGTCTGTATTTTAACAAGATCCCTAGGTGATTGACATTGCCCATGATAGGTTGAGAAAGGCTGCTAGAGAAAAGGGGCCAGAGCCAAACAGTCAGCCACCAAATGAAGTCAGAATGGTTTAATCAGTGTTGTGAGTAGGCAGTATGCCCAAAAGGAATTTAGGGACAAATATGTGAACTTCACTGCCTATCATCTATTCTGATGTATTTGGAAGCATATGGACCTATGGGGCTGGGATTTAGCTCAGTTGGTAGAGCGCTGCGCTGCAATCTCTGAGATCCCGAGTTCAATTCCCAGCACTGCAAAAATGGGAGAAGGACCTGGCAATCCACTCCCAAGGCAATCCCAAAACAGTCAGCCATTGAAAGCCCTATGAGGGTCGCTATGAGTTGGAGACCGGCTTGACGGCACCGAACAACAACAACAACAACATGGACCTATGAGCATTTCCTAATAAAATTGGTACATTGTAGAGACAGATTAAGATCTTTCCCTGTATCAGCTGAGAATACCAAAGAGTGAAGCAGAGAAGATGCTGAAAAGAAATGCCAAGCCAGGAAAATATTAGGGCAAAGAGTATGATGGAGATGATGACCCATCTCAGTTCTTCAGTGCTGGCCTCATAAGGGTTCCTTTCTGGGCAACCACATGATCTTCTCTAAGGATTCCAGTCTAAGAATCTGGTCTAAGGATCTGGTCAGCCAAGTCTTCCTCACAGTACCCTCCCACCTGTACCTTGGGGCACCTTCCCCACAAACTCCACCTGTCAGTCTGAGCTTTCTGATTCTTTCTTCCTTTGTCATTGTGCAAGACTGATAGGCCGTATCAGTCTTCACGATACCCAGACTTGACTTATCAGAATGTTCCTATCTGGCTCACCCAGAATTTATCCTGAGTGGCATTCCCTCTGTTCACCCACATTTTATGACATCTTATCCTAGAAAACACCACAGAAACCTTCAACTACTGCTCCTGGTCATAAGCTGGCTCTTCAGGTTTCAAACAGGTACTTCTGAAACCTAGACCATTTCATTGGCATCTCTATTCCATGTCCAGCTGCTGAAATTCTGTGTGTGCAGAATCAGGTTAGGCTTATCATCACCCTATTGGCTTTTGACATTGCTTGGACCAGCACAGCTTAGATATAACTCAGATGGCTCTTAGCAACAGTGAAAGACAGACCCCTTTGCTAGGAAAAGTGGCAAGACCAGTGAGAGGAACAGAAGTATTCCAACAATAGCACAGAAACAACTATCTTATAAGCTCCTGTTATGGCTTGAATTGAGTCCTCCCAAAAGATTTATGTTGAGTTCCTAACCCCAAATATCTCAGATTGTGACCTTAACTAGAGACAGGGTCTTTAAAGAGATGATTAAATTAAAATGAGATTATGAGGGTGAACAGTTATCCAATATGACTGAAGTCCTTACTGGAAGAAAAAAGCTATACATACCCACAAACAAAATAACATGTGAAGCTGGGCAGAGTGACATACACTTCTAAACCTAACCACCAAGGTGGCTGAGGCAGGAGGATCGTGAGTTCGAGGGCGGAGGCAGCCTGTGTAACGTGCAAGAACCTGTCTCAAAACAAGTAAAAATTTTAAAAAGAGCTGAAGTTACACTCTGTGGCACAGCACTTGTCTAGCATCCCCAAGGCCCTGGCCACAATTCCCCAGTATTGCAAATAATAATAATAAAATGAAAAGAGGGATATGATGTTGCTTAAGCCACCAGTCTTTGTTAGGATAGCCCTACAAATTCACACAGCTCCTTCAAAAGCAGGAACTCTTGTTCCTATATTTATCCCCTCAAGGCATCTGACATAATAAAAATGTCACATAATAGATGTTCAATAAATGCTCATTGAATGAGTGATTAGATAAAGGAATGGATGCATGCACACATAAATAAGGAATAATCTAAGGAATCATTCCCAGGTCTTTAACACAGGCCTTATCACCCTGATGATTCTGTGGCACTTCTGTGATATGTGCCTCTGATTCCCAGTGAAAACAAAAGCTAGTCCCTGAGCACACACCCTAGGGAAAGATCATGGTAGCCTTGGGTCCCTTTTTCCAACCACAGGGGATTTTTTTGTTGGTTCTTCAAGGAATTTCCAGCATCTCATGGAGCATGAGTCAGCTGAGTGGCAAACATATTTGTTTTCACATATTAGTCATATATTTGATAGAGTGTATAGCAAACGTATGTGATAACATAAAATATACTTTAAAATTACAAATTTGGACAGCTGTCATGACATTTGAAAGAGTACATTAAAAATACTTCTATCTCCATTTTTGAATGCCATGCCAAATGGCTAAATTTGTCAGTCTTGCTATGTACAGTATTTTATGCTTGCTTAATTGTTTTGATCATAGAAAAGGAACTCAACAGGTGATTTTTAGGCAGCCAGTCAATGGCAATGAACACTCTGTTAAACGAAAAGTGAGTTTAACATGAACCTTGCCCAATTCCACACAGTTTATCCAATTACACATCCTACTTTAGGCAAAATAGCCAAGAAACTACCAGGGAGTAAGAAAGAGATTCATCAGGCTTGGCGTTGGCAAAAAAAACAGAAAGCAAAAATCAGGGCTCAGGAATTGGCATTTCAAACATGGTGGTCTTGGGCTGAAGTTGACATCATATTGCATGCGCTTCAACCAATGGCGAGCAGTGGCTGCTTGTTTCCTATCAATCTTGCTATGAGGGAATGAAGACCTAAAGCCAGAAAACCTGGAATTCCAAATTAAAACAAACAAACAAACACTCCTACATTTTCAACTGGGCAGGGGTTTAGCTCAGTTGGTAGAGTGCTGCTTTCTGTACGCTTTGAGGCCCTGGCATGGATCCCCAGAACCACAAAAGTAAGAGAAGGACCTAGCATCCTATTCCCAAAACAATCAGTCATTGAAAACCCTATGACAAGTTTTAAGAACAGTACACAAAGCCAAAAGAAATATATCAGAAGGCCAGATGTGTTCTATGAGCAGCCATTTTGAAATGTTACACTACTCTATGCTCAAAAATATGCCTGCAGCCATAGCCCTGTGGCATCTGATCCCGTCAGATCTCAGAAGCTAAGCAGGGTCAGGCCTAGTTAGTACCTGGATGGGAGACCGCCTGGGAACATCAGGTGCTGTAGGCTTGGGAGAGGGACCCGGCAACCCACTCCCAAAAATCAATGTGCCATTGAAAACCCTATGAACAGCAGAGAGGCACTGACAATACTGTTTTGCCTGTTGTATGTAGGGTCACTATGAGTCAGATACCGACTCGAGGGCACCTAACAACAACAACAATGCTCAAAAATATTTCGGGTCAAAGGAGACACCACACTGGTTTCTCACCACATACTTCTCCTAAGGAAACTGAGTTTTGGACTACCTTGTGTGTGGCACTGCCTTTTAAATTTTATATACATATATATATATATATACACATATATATACATATATATGTGTGTATATATATATATACACATATATATACATATATATATGTATATATATATACACATATATATACATATATATGTATATATATATATATGTATATATATATATATATATATATATATATATATAGTTGTTGTTGTTAGGTGCCGTCGAGTTGGTATCCGACTCATAGTGACCCTCTGTACAACAGGGGAAACACTATTGTCAGTGCTTCTTTGCTGTTCATAGGGTTTTCAATGGCAGATTGCTTTTTGGGAGGGGGTTGCCAGGCTCTTCTCCCAAGCCTACAGCTTCTGGTGTTCCCAGGCGGTCTCCCATCCAGGTACTAACCAGGCCCGACCCTGCTTAGCTTCCGAGATCTGACGGGATCGGATGCCACAGGGCTACAGCTGCAGGATATATATATATATGTTAAAATATTAGGTTAAATTCCTGTAGTGGGAAAACAACCTGTCAGATTACCAAACGCATTATGTAGTTTTGTTTATTACTACTTTTTACTAGTAACCGTAAGATACATCCTCTTGATTTTACTTAAGTTGAATCAAAATATTAAAATTAGTTTGCTTTGTCTGAGCCTCTAAAAGCAGACACTGAGGAGCAAAGTCCACATGCACGACAGTGGCAAAGAAAGATTTCGCAGAACCGGAAATTTGCCTGCAATCACCAAGCGTCAGCTGTACTGTGGAAACATGAAGTTGTCCTTTGGAATCGAGCTAATCCTTAAACCAAGTGCATATCCAAAACATTAGCTATCTGCTGTTGGCCCGTGTATGCCACATGCTGAGTTAATTAACACAGAGACACTTGGTACTGGACCCCTCTGGGGGAAAACCTAAAGTGGTCCAGGCCTGAGAACAGATAGAGCCTTTTGGTTGAGGGGAACCCAGGGAGCATTCCCTTTTTATTTCTTTCTGCTCTTGTGATAAAAGGTCAATGGGTTTGTCAATGTCGTTTCTGTTCCATTGTCTGTTGTGAGTCCCAGGAAGACATCCTCTATGAATAATGAAGCCTTACTGCATTCCAAAAACGAAACATCAAAATTACCAGCATACCCTCGGTCATGGTCAAAGAGAAGAGTCCATCAAAAAATGACTTGTCCCTGCAAGACGGCAGCTCTGTCCTTGGAGTCCATCACACAAATAGTGCTAGAAAACTCTATTCAAATTTGTATTATTTTAAATCCACTTATATAGAAGTGTACTTTATATGTTGTTGTTGTTAGGTGTCGTCCAGTCAGTATCCAACTCATAGTGACCCTGCGTACAACAGGGGAAACACTATTGCTGTTTATAGGGTTTTCAATGGTGGATTGATTTTTGGGAGTGGGTTGCCAGGTCCTTCTCCCAAGCCTACAGCACCTGGTGTTCCCAGGCAGTCTCCCAACCAAGTACTAACCAGGCTAAACCCTGCTTAGCTTCTGAGATCTAACTGGATTGGATTCCACAGGGTTATGGCTGCATATGTGTATTTATATAGTCCAGCAGAAAACATGCCAAAAGTTTTTCTAATTTTATACCGTGGTGAATGTACGCACACAAACACACGGAGGTCCCTTCGTATATAGTCTTAGGGTCTAGTTCATAGACAAATCCATTCTACCCTTCACCTACCTCTAGAATCTAGATGCAGTGTCTGTCTGGGAGACTAATGCCAAGAAGGCATGGTATAGTATGGGATAGGACATTTTTTGAGGGAAAGCAAGTGGGGACCCATGACAGACACTTTAATAATACTGGGAGAACCAAGAAACCTCATCAGGACTGGCTACTAGAAATGGGGATGGAGGAAAGAAAATAAACAGAAAGGGATACTCTAAAAGAGGAAGAAAAAGACTTGTAAATATAAAGTAAATATAGTAAGCACATTATATTTATATACTTTATGTAGTACTTTAAATCCATCATTGAAAACCCTATAAATAGCAGAGAAGCACTGACATAGTGCCGGGCATGGAACAGTGTGGGGGAGTATTTCACTGTTATACGTAGGGTTGCTATGAGTTGGACCCAACTTGACAGCATCTCACAACAACAACATAAGGTCCTATCTAAGGTAATATATTATTCTGTTCCAGTTACTTTTCTAAGCACTCTAGCTCATGATAGCTGAGACACAGTGAATTGTTAGGTCAGAGTAATTTACATATATTCTCTTATTTATTCCCCCAAACAAACTTGTTGTTGTTGTTAGGTGCCATCAAGTCATGTCCAACTCATAGCTACCCTCATAGGGTTTTCAATGGCTGACTGTTTCAGGATTGCCTTGGGAGTAGATTGCCACACTCTTTTCCCATTTGTGTGGTGTTGGTACTCGAACTTAGGACCTCAGAGACTGCAGAACAGCGCTCTACTAACTGAGCTAAATCCCAGCCCCCAAAACAAACTAATGAAGTATTATTCTTGTCATTTTTATTTTATGCATGTCACTGTTTTGCTGCAGTTTTAAGCATGGGTGCTGAGAAGGCCAGTGCAGGGAGAGAAGGAGCAAGAGAGGCTGATGGACAGGAGATGATCTCCCATGGTGGGCAGTCTTAGGTTTGGAGCAAAACAAGCCATTCCGGTTAGACATGTGACCACTGGGAATTCCTCGGACTCTCTCAGCTGCAGTTTTCTTAACTATGTAGAAGGAATGATGATGGTTTCTGCATAGGGTGGTCATGCAAGGAAGAACACAGAAAATGTAAATATCAGAGGTGCCACAGAATAGCACTCAAAAGCACTGCAGGAGCCCGCACATTCTTCTCCCTCTTAATAACCATATAACCTGGGTCAAGTTACTTACGGTCTCTAGGCCTCCACTGCCCATGTGTAAAATAAAAATGGCAATAATAATACTTTGTTAGTTTGCTCTGGACCAGAGAAGGACATGGTAATCCACTCTCGAAGCAATCCCCCAAAATAATCACTCATTGAAAGCCCTATGAGGGTCACTATGAGTCCGACCCAACAACAACAACACAACAGTTTGTTCTGGGATTAAATAAGACAACATATACAAATTGCTTCAACCAGTGCTTGGCATATAGTAACCATTCCCTGTGCATTAGCTATATGAGCCAGAGTGCTTAGCATAGTAACTGGAACACAATAAGATCTCAGCTAACAATCTCCATGATGGTGCTGATGCCAATGTATAAAGTCTTGTACAAATAGGGCTTCGATAGGACATCAGCAAGAGAAAGGCCACTTCATGAGGAAATGAGGAAAGAGCCACGGAACAGTACTGACAACCAAGTTCACAGCCCCAACACACAGAGAGGATACAAGGGGCCTCCCAGGCTTGTGAGACAGAGGCCAGGATAAAGCCCATGTTTGTGCCCATCACCTGGGCCTTGGCAGTTCTCAAGTGCAAACTACGTGCGAAGGTTCCTAGAAGCACATCAAAGCCAACAGCAGGCAATGATGGAGGAGCACCTCAAGCTCTGCAAACACCTGCCTCGTCTAGCATCATGGGGCTTGCCTCCCCTCAGCCTTTCCTGCAGCTCACCCCATAGCACCCCGGTTGCCGCCACCATCCTTTTGGCTAATTTTGCATTAGCCATGTGGACTGTCGGATGGTTTCTGCTGTATTTTGTTGCCCTTTCAAATATTTCTTAAATAGAAGATTGTACCATCTGGTGGACAATCTGCCTGTGTGCTATCTCACCTATCCCAGCGTGGATTCCATTCCGATTAGGGAAGGAGTGCAGGAGAGAGGAGAAGTGATTTGCTAGAACGCTGCCTCTGGCCGCCTGCAGCCCACTGTCACTGGCCTCCTCCCTCTCTCCCAGTGGCCTGGTTCTGCCTGCACAGCAATAAGATTCTGTGTGCTGAGTAGATGTTTCTCCCCCTCACTCCATGGCCAGGCTATTACTCATGGGGCTGCAGGGAACAGATGTCTCCGTAGATAGACCTTTCTGACCTGTGTGCTAACATTTTACCTACCTAAGCATCAAACGGTAGTACTGCCGTGCTTCCTATGTAGGGCTCAGTTATGTTCCATATTTAAACTCTCACCAAGTTAAAAAAGAAAAAGTTCAAAGAACTCAGAATATTAACAGTACCTGAACAAAGAAAATATATACAGGTATATTAAGGAAAAACTAGACAGATATATCTATATATATAAAGTTGATGTTGGATGCCATCAAGTCAGTGTCCAACTCATAGCGACACTATGTACAACAGACCAAACACTCTTGTTGCGCTTCTCTTCTATTCATAGAGTTTTCAATGGCTGATTATTTTTTGGAAGTGAGTTGCCGAGTCCTTCTCCCAAGCCTACCACACCTGGTGTTCCCATGCAGTCTCCCATCCAAGTACTAGCCAGGCCCGACCCTACTTATCTTCTAAGATCTGATGGGATCAGACCCCACAGTGTTATGGCTGCGGGCATAAAAATATTGTTGTTGTAGTTGTTAGGTGCTGTCAAGTAGTGTTCAACTTATAGCAACCCTATGTATAATAGGGGTTGGGATTTAGCTCAGTTGGTAGAGTGCTGCGCTGCAGTCTCTGAGGTCCCATGTTCAATTCCCAGCACCACAAAAATGGAAGAAGGACCTGGCAATCCACTCCCAAGGCAATCCTGAAACAGTCTGCCATTGAAAACCCTATGAGGGTCGCCATGAGTCGGATACCGACTCGACGGCACCTAACAACAACAACAACAACAACAATGTATAATAGATGAAACATTCCCTGACACTGTGCCATGCCAGGCAGTGCGTCAATGTTTTTCATAGAGTTTTTAAGGGCTGATTGTTTCCAGAGCCAGCTGCTGGATCCTCTTCGCAAGCCTACAGCACCTGGTATTCCCAGGCAGTCTCCCATCCAAGGACTAACCTCACCTGATCCTGCTTAGATTCTGAGATCTGCGGAGATCAGACGCCAGGGTGGTATAGCTGTAGCCATATGTTATATATGTGTGTGTGTATGTATATGTATGTATGTATATAGAGTGCTGCTCTGCACTCTCTGAGGATTCAGGTTCAATCTTCAGCACTGTAAAAACAGGAGAAAGTCATGGCAATCCACTTCTAAAGCAATCCTGAAACAATCAGCCATTGAATACTCTATGAGGGTTGCTATAAATTGAACCTGACTCAATGACACTTAACAACAACATATTATATTACCTCTTGGACCCTGTCATGGAGGCTTGTGGAATATTTACCTTTTATTCTATCCAAGGAAGCACCAATGTGCCTGGGAGAATTATAGAGATCATGCTTTAGATTTAGAAGATGCCATTACCAGTGGTAGCATCAAGACTTGAGAACATTTTCTGCCAAAGCTCCTTTGGTGGGAACAAAAGCATTTTTTCCGCCTTGTTTCCCATTTAGAGGTGACTAGTACTATGAGGGTCGCCATGAGTCGAATACCGACTCGACGGCACCTAACAACAACAACAACAACAACAGTACAGTCTTAAGGGCTGGGATTTAGCTCAGTTGGTAGAGTGCTGCTCTGTACTCTCTGAGGTCCTGAGTTCAATTCCCAGAACTGCAAAAATGGGAGAAGGACGTGGCAATCCACTCCAGAGGCAATCCCAAAACAGCCATTGAAAACCCTATGAGGGTTGCTATGAGTCGGACATGACTCAATGGCACCTAACAACAGTGCAGTCTTAATGAGATCCATGATAGAATCCCCAATGGTTTTTCAAATTGGCAATTGTCCAAGTGGTCAAGAATGGGAAATTTAGAACCAAACTACCTGAGGTCAGACTCAAGCTCTCCCTAGACAGGCTAGTTTCCTCATCTGTAAAGTCAGTTTCCTTATCTATAGAATGTAATAATAGTACCTAGGTCATTTTTGTTACTGTTGGTGGTGGTAGGTGACCTTGAGTCAGGTCTGACTCATAGCAACCCTAAGTACAACAGAATGAAACACTACCCAACACTGAGCAATGCACTCATTCATTTTATGTTTGAGCCCATTGTTGCAGTCACTATGTTTCTTCTCATTTTGAATCAAGCCATATCAGCAACTGGAGGTCCCAGGAGCTTTACTCCCTTCCCATCATTAAGCTCAACTTTACTTTAAGGGGCCTACAGCTGTACCACTGTGGCATTCAATACCATAAGATCTGGAAAGATAAGCCAAAGGGTCGGTACTTGGACGGCAGACTACCAGGTGCTGTAGGCTTGGGAGAAGGACCTGACAACCCACTCCCCAAAAGAGTCAGCCATTGAAAACTTTATGAATAGCAGAAAAGTATTGACATAGTGCCAAACATGGTGCACTGTCAGATAGTGTTTCCTCTGTTGTACACAGGATAACTATGAGTTGAACCCAATTCGACAGCTAGTCACAATAACTACTTTGAGGAAGCACCTTCTCAGTCATTTCTTGAACATTTTCCAGACTGGGGGCTCATTTTCCAGCACTAGATTTGACAGTGCTTTTTTGTTATTCATAAGGATTTCGATGGCTACTTGTTTTGGGAGCAGGCCGCTGGGTCCTTCTCCCTAGTGTGTCTTAGTCTGGAAGCTCAATTAAAACCTATCCACCATGAGTGGCCCTGCTGGTATCTGAAATACTGATGGCATAGCTTTCAGCATCATAGCAACATGCAAGCACCTACAGCATGACAAGCTGACAAACATGTGGGGGACTTAGCTCACAGGGGTCTCCAAATCAAAATCTCCTAAATCTTCATACAGGCCAGACACTCTCCTAAACACTTTACAGATCAGCCAAGGAGTAACCCTCCTCTTTGCAAATAGGACCATGTCATAAGCCTGGTACTCATGCTGAACTGTGTAAAATCTTCATTCTTTTACTCACATGGCCAGAGGGTCAATACCACACACTCCCAAACTGAGAAGCCTCAAGTGGATTCCCTTTCCTCCTTTACTCATGGGTAAGGACTGCAGATGGACAACTCCACAGCTCCCACTGCCTTTCCTTTGTTACTTAAAACAAGACAGAAGGTGAACAATTTTTCGGAGCTGAAGATAAAAACTCTCAACATCATTCCAAGTTAAGATGACATCTGGCTAGGTGCCTAATGTAACTCCCCCCAATATTCCCACTACAATAAACATGAAGGCACAAAATAAAAGGAAAACTCACCATGAAATTTGTGGTAGGGTTTAGCTCAGTTGGTAGATTACTGCTCTGCACTCTTTGAGGAGCTGGGTTCAATCCTCAGCACAACAAAAATGGGAGAAGGATGTGGCAGTCCACTCCTGAAACAATCCAGGAGCAATCAGCCATTGAAAAACCTATGAGGGTCTCTAGGAGTCAAATCTGACTCAATGGCTCCTAACAACTGATTGAAAGGTTGGTAGAACTGGAGGTAGAAAAACAGCTAGCAGCCTCTCGTACTTTGTCTCATGAACAAGAGCAGCCCTATCCACCCAAAAGTACATCAGAAGTTCTTCATTGCTCCCATGACGCCTTCCTCCTCACTACTCATACCAAAAATGGTGATCATTTCTCTAATTACACAGCTCATGCTTTGTGAGATAACTTGAACCAATACTAATTGGGTGGTCACTATGTGGCAGGTACTCTGCCAATCATTTATGTATGTTAAATCACTTAACTCACTTAATACCACAACCCAATAAAGTAAGTAATTCATTATAAAGTTGAGGAGACCAAAGCAAAGTTAAGAAACTTCTTCAAGGTCTTATAGCTACTAAATGGTAAACTGAGATTTGGTCCAAGGCAGTCTAGCTCTAGAACTTGTGTTTGTAATGACTATACATGACTCAGTCATTCCCATCATTCTTCATATTTCTACATCCCTAGAGACTAGAGTAAATACAGATAGATGACAGAAGATAGACAGACAGATAGATAGATAAAAGCAAGTGGACCTTATGAAATAAATTGCTTTCTGGAAGGAATAGGCCCTACAAATAAAGAAACATGGACAAGGAAGGCATTGTAAACAGACTTGGTTTCTACTTTATGGGTTGAGACTACAAGAGAAGATCTTTTGTGGGCCCAGAAAAGCTTTGGTAGATGAAAGTGAGGTCAACAGTGGAGGCTGGGCCAAGAATTATGAATGTCCACCTACCCTTCTACTTAGGTTTCAGCCAACAGTGAACAGAAAATAGAATTAGAAAATCCATGCAATTTTTTATTTGGCAAATGGTCAGTATGAGTTGATGTGGGCTTCCTTGAGGTCATGTAAAAAGAATAATTATAGCTACACATAGTGGAAAATACTGAAGATTAAAGAAGATGGATATTACCCAAAAGACAAAGAGGAAATGAAAATATAAAAATGATTTACCAGGAGGACCATCAGAAATTTTTAGAAACTCTCCAATATCTTTAATAGGATTAGAGAAGTTATGGTCTCCAGGAAACAGCAATAGAAATACAGAATACCAGAAGAGTGCCATGAAAATCAGGCTGGACACCATAAGAAATAAAACTAAGTTTGCAATAGTGAAATAAAACCTAACTCATGGACAGTAAAGAATAGATCTGACACTGTCAAAAATGGAATCAGTGATGTGGAAACCAACACTGAAAATTCATTCATAATGCAAAGGAAAAGAGCAGAGATAAAAATGATGAGACAATATGTATATAAGGCAGAACATATAACTAGAATTTGGGAAGTATAGTTCTGGAGAACAGGCATAAATAATCAGTGTCCAAGAAATCATCAAAGAAAGATTTTAGGACTAAGTTTGCATGTCAAAGAGGCTGATCCAGATAAAAATTAAAGAGAAATATCCCAGTAGCAATACAGTATCAATAGAAAAATAGGGAGACAGAGATGACATGAAGAATGAGAGACAGACAGAAACTAAGAGATCCAAAGAAAACGAAAAGGCCAAAGAAGGGTAGAGAAAAAATGTGGAATTATAATCAATCAATTAAGCAAGTGAGCAAGCGTCTTCACAGAAGAGGCTACTCACAGTGGTAGACACTGTTGGTCCCTCACCATGTACCTTTAGAGTTACCACTTCAATGTACTCAGCCTGACTTCCAGCTACTAGCTCCCGGGATTCTTTTCATCAACCCTTTCAATGACACTATAAACATTTTTCATGCCCTTGCAGATGCCTGCAAATGCTGGGGAACTAATAATCTCCAGAGTTCCACCAGTGAAAGGCAGGATTTAGTGAGTAAATGCCAGGGCTGCCTCATTTCACTGACAGGGCATTATCAAGAACTGTGTTTTTACTCACTCCCAGAGTCAATCCAGTAAGCTGGAAGTATACATGGTAGAATCTGGTTGATGACACACTGACTTTTATTGACTTATTTTATTGGCCCTTTATTGGCTGTCTTCTTCTATGTCTTAACTTCTCCACTCCTCTGTCTTAACTTACAAACAAACTATTTGTATTTGTACTTTTGCCTCAGTCTAATTCTTTAGGAATTAAAAATAAGACACCCCTGATGGAAAACCAGAATTATACCAGATTGCTCTCAAATACTGATTATCAGAAAATCATAGTGCAGTTTCTCTGAGTTTGAAGAGAATGATTTGGCACCCGTGAATTTAATGATCAGCAAAGCTGTCCTTTATGTATGACAATAAGAGAAAGACATTTCCAACTGTACAGGAGCTTGGAAAGTTCTCCTCCAGCCTTTAAAAGGTGAGTCACAGAAATTCAAGAATGAGGAATTTGCGATGGTCCGCAGTATTTGAATACTAACAAGAAGTTTTTCTCACCATTCACATTTTTACTACTACTTTCTCATCTGAGAAATTTTTTACTGAAAGAATGACTCCAATCATGGAATTCCTCAAGGGAGCAAGTTGTGATAGTAATAAAAGTGCTGACATATATGGGAGACTAGGTAAAGACTGGCAGTGTGCTAAGGGCTTTACATGTAGTAACTCACTCAATTCTCACAATAACTAACTCCATGGGACAGGCAGTATTATTACTCTGAAAGAGGAACAGAGTCATAGAGAAGTTAACTTCTCCAACATGATGCAGCTTCTAAGCGGCTGCATGGATTCAGGCACTACAGCCTGGCTCCAGAACTCTTTCTTAATCACCATGCTTGCCCTTTAGATTCTTTAAGAAAATTCCCAAATACAAACCCAAACCCCAGTTTACTTTCTTTTATTCTATTCTGAACCATTGAGAATGAGGAATGTGCTCAGGACCAGAAAATGTTGCTGGGTGTTTACTTCTTCATCTTTCTTCCAAATAGTTCCAGTGTAATGTAAGGGAAGTTTTGTTGACCTAATACGCTGGGTTCCAAGCGCTTTTCTAGAGCAACCTCAAAATGACAGCTAGACTGATGAGTGGCTCTCTCTACGACAAAGGTATTCAATAGAAATTTCTCCAGTGGAAAACTAAAAATAGAACTCCTATATGATCCAGCTATACTACTCCTGGGTATATACTCAAAGGAATCTAAGTCACTATACCACAGAGACACCTGCACTTCCATGTTTACTGAGGCATTGGTCACAATTGCAAAGATACAGAATCATTCTGGATGCCCATCAATAGATGAATGGATTTTTTAATGTGGCATATATACATAGTGGGATATTAATCATCTGTAAAGCAAAATTAAATTGTGTCATTTGCAGGAAAATGGATGGATTTGGAGATCATGATATTAAGTTAAATAATCCACACTCAAAAAGAGAAACATCACTATGTGGAAGATAGACCTACCTTAAAGGGGGAAAAATACATACATACATACACACACACACACACACACACACACACATATGTATTTGTAAATACCTAAGATTGTGCTTGCCTGCAGTCATAGCCCCCTGGCATCTGATCACGTCAGATCTCAGAAGCTAAGCAGGGTTGGGCCTGGTGAGTAGTTGGATGGGAGAGCACCTGAGAACACCAGGAATTGTAGGCTTAGAAGGACCTGGCAGCCTATTCCTGAAACAATCAGCCATTGAAACCCCTAGGAATAGGAGAGAAGCACAGACATAGTGCTGGGCATGGCACAGTGTTGGGGAGTGTTTTGTTCTGTTGTACACAGGGTCACTATGAGTCAGACCCAACTCGATGGCACCTAACAACAACAACCTAAGATTGAAAAATAATTATATGTACCTAAGATTGAAAACCCTGTAGCTGCACAACTGTGGTTTCAGATCTTGGAAGCTAAGCAGTATCAGGCCTGTTTAGTAGTAAGATGGGAGATTACCTGGGAACACCAGGTGCTGTAGGCTTGGGAGAAGGACCTGACAACCCACTCCCAAAAAACAACCTGCCATTGAAAACCCTATGAATAGCAGAGAAGCACTGACAATACTGTTTCGCCTGTTATACATAGGGTTGCTATGAGTCGGATACTGACTTGACACCACCTAAAAACAAGATTGAAAAATACAAGAAGACTTATCTGGAAGGGGGGAAGAACAAGTGGGAGGGAGAGGGAGAGCAACACAGTGGGATAAAGAGGGAGAGAACAAGTGCAAAGTATAGGACATAACTGTATGAAAACCCAATAATAAAACGCAAACTGTATACAAATTAAATTTTAAGAATTGAAATAATTTCTGCAGTGATAAGATGCTCTATATTTATTCTGTCCAGTGTGTTAGCCAACAGACACATGTGGCTATTAAGTACTTAAAATATGCTTAGGGGGACCACAGGAATTAATTTGTAATTTTATGTAATTTTAATTGAGAGGAATTTAAATTTGAAGAGCCACATGTGGCTGGCGACTCCCTCTCACAGGCACCACACAGTTCTAGAACCCTAAGAATCCAGAAGAGCCTCCAGGCTGTCTCCACCATCCTCAATTTACAAGGCACAACTGGAGAAATTTCGCCATTAACAAAAGACTGGGAAAGAATGACTATTTCAACAATCTCAAAATAGGAGAGAGACCCTCTCCAGAGCATTTCTGGCTCAAAAGGAGAGATATTTGCACTCTCCTGCCACTGATTTTGGCGGCTTTCCTCCCCAGGTGGCTATTGGTACTTTGGATCTCCCTGAATATATCCCAACAGTGGTTTCCATACCACATTCTTCACCCTACAGTTCTCAATGGTGAGACACTACAAACATCAACTTGTATTACTTTTTAAAATATGCTTACCCACTCTCAATCGGGAACTTAAAATACTCAAATGATAGGAACAAATTTGAGACTTCAACCTGTAGCCTGGAACTATCAAGCTAACTTTTTTTTAGGCCAACTTTGCAAATTCTCTTCTGTGACCATATCCTTACAATGTCCTGAGGTTACAAGGTGTATTTAATAAAAAAGAAAACATCTATTTCCCTCTGCTTAAATAACTGAATCAGAATTTATACTCCGTCACCAAAACAAAAATTAATAAGGAGGGAAAAATTGAGTAATGAGTCTGTTACATAACATGGCAACGGCCATCCCTAACACCCATTTTCAGTTTTTTGGGTTCAACCAGACAGCCTCAGAATTCTCTTTGAGTGCTTTCTAAATAAACTAATTTAAAAATTATAATGGTATAAGTTTGGAAGCTACAAAACAAATTCAAGATACTTAAATGTTGCCTTTCCTGCTTTACAGACTTACCTGTCCAGTAATGCTTTATTTGGAAAAGAGAATCTTCTGTTGCTTAATTAAAAAAAAAGAAAAGTTTCACTAAGTGTGAAAACAGGGTGAGTAGTAGATAGTTAGTAGATAAGTTACCCTCCTCAGTCTCCAGTGAAAACCTCTTTCCATTCACTCACTTTGAGTATGTTTATGCTGTATGACGGATGACCAAGATTGGTACATTAGACTTCAACTTACCCTGGAGAGAGGCCAAATGGTAACTTATTTGCATCACCTTGTCAATGGAAACAAAACACAAAGGCCTTGATCATACCTTGGAAGAGAGTCCTACTATGTGCAGACATTCAGCACCCTCAAGATCGCTGCCTAAATACCCTCAGACCATTACTAAAAAGCAAAATGCTCACTGTGGGGACAGCCAGCGAAGATGCCCAGGAGAAGTTGCTAAGAGAAGGCTTTTATTTAACTGTGCCTCTTGCTCTTATCTAGCTTGTTTCTATTTCTTTACCTTACAAACTAATTTTCCTCTTGGGCTCATGCACAAGTTTGGTGCCTGCCGGCCTTTTTACATTGGTAAATAACTGTGACAATTGCTTTTGCCTTTTTAAACATATACAGAAAAATGTGGCCAACAACACTGGGACTACAGTTGGATTTCAGTATGTTAAAGATCACACATTCCAACCAGGATGTCATGTGGTGGAGGTCTGTGAAAAATCAAGAACTGAGAGGAAAATGCCTCTGGTAAAGAACTTGAGAGTAAGCATCCAGAATGATGCAAGCGGGGACCCCTAGAGGGAAATCCGCTTACTATGGTTCATCAGTGTGAGCGAACCCGCCAGCAAGCTTATTTCTTCTGCTTATTTGATCCTTGTCCACAATTGCTTATCATACGATAATTTCTCTAACCACCTTTTCTCCTACAACAGCCTGAAAAAAGAAAAGAAAAGGAAGGGAAAGGAAAGAAAAGAAAAGAAAAGAAAGCCTGTTTTATTTTACAGCGAATTTGCTGGAAGCACATAGCCCAGCTGCTCACAATGAAGTAAAAGAGGAAATGGGAACAGAGGGAACCTTCTAATGAAGGAGGGTGGGGGAGCAGTAAGGAGATGCAAGAGCAGACTAGGTGCTATTTGTATGATTAAAGACAAGCAAAAAATAGTAGTAAGCAGATATGTTCCTTTGAGCCTAGGAACAGAGAAATAAGATAAAAATCAGTGAAGGAGCAAACACTGTGTTCAATATGGTATTTTAACTGGCAAAAAAAAAAAAAATCTCCCATTTCTTTCCATTCTACAAAGTTATATTTTGGGTTTTGCTCCTGAATATGTGTTATCATTGGTCCACAGACAAGGGATCATTCTAAAAACAGGTATGGAATTTGCCATTCTGTAAGAATGAGTTCAGAGTGGTAGGTTTAATTAGGTGGAGAAAGGTTTGAACAAATTAATATGGGGGCCCCTGGGAAAATGACATCCTCAGCTTCTGAGTTAGCAGACTGCACGCCTCGACCTTATAAAATATTTCCTTTTAAAAAAGAGGAGAGATCACGTTCTTTATTGCTCGCTCTCTTCTTTCTGCCTACTCAGCATACACCCAACCCCCTTAAGAAGACCTCCTCTAACTCTTTCCCCTGGAGACCGCATCAGAATGGGGTACACTTTATACCTTTGTGCTTTTTCAAACC
>VMDO01026895.1:6972-26135 GCA_007922755.1 Pedetes capensis
AAAAAAAAAAAACAAGGGTTGCAATTCTAATTTCACATAGATTAAATTTCATTCCAAAACTAATTAAAAGAGACAAAGGAGGTCACTACATTTTAAGAAAAGGAACAATCTATCAGGAACCAATAACACTCCTAAATATTTATGCCCCAAACACAAGGACACCTAACTTTATAAGACAAAGTTTATGGAATATAAAGAACTTTATTGGACCAGAATCAATAATAATGGGGGACTTCAATACCCCACTTTTATCAAGAGAAAGGTCATCAAAACCAAAAATAAACAGAGAAATGTCAAATTTAATCTCTACCCTAAACCAGTTGGATCTCACAGATATATGCAGAATATTTCATCCACACGATGAGGAATACACATTCATCTCAGCTGGACATGGAATAACTTCTTAGATCATGTGCTAGTCCATAAGAACTCCCTCAACAAATACAAAAAAGTAGAAATTATCCCTTGTTCCTTATCAGATCGTAAAAGAATAAAATTGGACCTCAAGAGTAAGAATAATTCCAGAAATTTACAAACTCATGGAGACTGAATAGTACACTGCTGAATGACCAATGGGTTGTTGATGAAATCAAAATGGAATTTAAAAACTTCCTGCAATCAAATGATGATGAAAACACATCCTATCAAAACATATGGGATACAGCAATGGCAGTTTTAAGAGGGAAGTTTATAGCATTAAGTGCCTTCATTAATAAAGTAAAGAAGAGCTAAATAAATGACCTAATGATGCATCTTAAGACACTAGAAATATAAAAAAATTTCAATCCTAAAAGCAGCATCCAAAAAGAAATTACAAAAATAAAGGGAGAAATATCTCAAATAGAATCTACAGAGATAATTCAAAAAATTAATAAGACTAAGAGCTGGTTCTTTGAAAACATTAATAAAATAGACACTCCGCTGGCCAACCACATCAAAAAGAAAAATGCAAAAATGAACATAATACAGATTATGAAAGAAAATGGGTCCATAACCACCAACGTCAATTAAATACAGAAAATCATCAGGGACTCCTATGAGAGACTGTATTCCCAAAAATATGAAAATGCAGAAGAAATGGACAAATTTGTTAACATGTATGACCTACCAAAGCTAACCCCAGAAGACATAATTGACCTAAACAAGCCCATTACATATACAGAAATAGAAAAGGTAATAAAAATCTCCCAACAAAGAAGAGCCCAGGTTCTGATGGATTCACAGCAGAATTTTACCAAACTTTTAAAGAAGATATAATACCTGTCTTCCTCAAATTATTCCAAAAAATAGAAAAGGAAGGAACACTCCCAAATTCATTCTATGAAGCTACCATCATCCTGATACCTAAACCAGGAAAAGATTCATCTAAGATAGAAAATTATAGACCCATCTCCTTTATTAATCTAGATGCAAAAATATTTAACAAAATACTGGGATACAGAATCCAGAAGCATATGAAAAAGATTATTCACCATGACCAAGTGGGATTTAAACCACAGATGCAAGGATGGTTCAACATATGGAAATCAATTAATGTAATACAGCATATTAAGAAACAGACAAACAAAAACCACATGATCATTTCAATTGATGCTGAAAATTCCATCAACAACGTGCAACACCTTTTCATGATAAAAACACTGGAGAAAATAGGTATAACAGGCAAATACTTTAATTTCATAAAAGCCATTTATGACAAACCTACAGCCAACATTACATTAAATGCAGAAAAACTGAAACCATTTCCTCTTAGATCTGGAACAGGAAAAGGATATCCTCTCTCTCCTATTCTATTTATTGTAGTAATTGAAGTCCTGGCCAGGGCAATCAGACAAGAGAAAGAAATCAAAGGGATACAGATTGGCAATGAAGAAGTCAAATTATCCTTATTTGCAGATGATATGATTCTGTATCTAAAAGACACAAAAATCTCAACCAGAAAACTTCTATATCTAATCAACTCCTTCAGCAAAGTGACAGGATACAAAATCAACACACAAAAATCAATAGCTTTTCTTTACACCTAGTGTAACATGAAGAGGAGGAAATTTCAGGACAAATACCTTTCATGATAGCCCAGCAGAAAATTAAATACCTTGGAATCAATCTAACAAAGACCCTTCAGACTTCTATATGGAAAATTTCAAAACATTAGAGAAAAAAATATCAGAGGACACTGAAAAGTGGAAGGACCTTCCCTGCTCCTGCTTAGGGAGAATTAACATAGTAAAAATGGCTACCATACCAAAAGTAATCTATAGATTTAGTGCAATACCCATTAAAATTCCACTGACTGACTTTACAGAAATAGAAAAAAAGATCCAAAAATTCATATGCAACCAGAAAAGACTACGTATAGCCAAAATACTCTTAAGATGCAAAATGAACGCAGGTGAAATCACAATTCCTGACTTCAAGCTACACTACAGAGCAGTGGTTGCAAAAACAGCTTGGTACTGGCACAAAAATAGGCCCAAGCACATCTGGAACAGAATAGAAGACCCAGTTATACCTCAACACACCTATAGTCACCTGATTTTCGACAAAGGAGCAAAGCAAGTAAACTGAAAAAAGGACAGCATCTTCAACAAATGGTGCTGGGAAACATGGTCATCCACATGCAGAGAAATGAAAGCTGACCTGCATCTCTCAATATATATGAGAGTTAACTCAAAATGGATAAAAGATCTCAACATAAAACCAGAAACTTTAAAACTTATAGAAGGCAAGATAGGCAATTCACTCTATCATATGGGCATAGGAAAGTAGTTCCTTAGTAGGACTCCAATTGCTCAAGAAATTGCAACAAGAAGAGATAAATGGGTTTACATGAAATTAAAAAGCTCCTGCACAGCAAAAGGATCAACTAACAGAGTCATGGAAACACCCACCGAATGGAAAAAAATCTTCACATCCTATACATCAGACAAAGGTCTAATTACTAGAATTTATAAAGACCTAAAGAAAAAATAAAAACAAAAAAACAAAAAACCCAATACACATATGTGCAAAGGAACTGAATAGGTAGTTCTCCAATGAAGAGGTCCATAAAGCCATAAAACACATGAAAAAATGCTCAACATCCTTAGCCATTAGGGAAATGCAAATTAAAATAACTCTGAGATTTCATCTTACACCAGTAAGAATGGCCAAGATCAATAAAACAAATAACAACAAATGCTGGTGAGGTTGCAGAGAAAAGGGAACACTCTTACATTGTTGGTAGAGCTGTAAATTGGTCCAAACACTATGGAAATCAATATGGACATATCCTAAAAAACTAAAAATAGATCTCCTGTTTGACCCAGCTATTACACTATTGGGAATTTACCCAAAGGGAGATGTGTCATCAAACCGCAGAGACACCTGCATCTCCATGTTCATGCAGCACTTTTCACAATAGCAAGGATATGGAATCAACCAAAGTGCTCTTCAACAGAAGAATGGATAAAAAAAACTATCGTACATATACACAAAGGAATATTACTCAGGAATAAAAAAAAAAAGAAAAGAAAAAAAGAAAAAAAGAAAGAAGGCCATTAGCAGCAAAATGGATGGAATTAGAGAAAATTACTTTAAGTGAATGAACACAAGCTCAGAAAGAGAAACACCACATGTTCTCACTCATATTTTGGAGCTGAATCAAAATTATAAGAAGGAAAAAAAATCCTATACAAAGGTCGGATCATAATAAAAGAAAAAAAAGCTAAGAATGGTATTATTATAGATGGTCTAGAAAATGCATGTAATAGTTCTGACAAGGTAAAAAGAAAGTTCACTGTAGGAAAAGTATCTATCTTAAATAAGATTGGGACCCAAGGACATATAGAAAAATGTTACCATAAAAAGACAAGTAAATGGTAGAGAAATCTTTGATGAGGGGTGGGATGGGGGGGCATACAAGAGGGTAAGGGAGAACCTATATGAATAATGTACAACAAAATGCATATATGGAAATGTCACAATGAAAAGCGTGTTAGAATGAATCACATTAAGATGTACATTAAAAATTTCCAATAAAATTATTATGATGACATGTGAAAAGAGATGGAGGCAGAAAACCAAAAGGGAAGAACATGCTCTGTGTTTCTCAAGCTTAAGGAAGTGAAGGAAATATTCAAGCCTCAAGTGGCAGTACTGAAAGATTCTATAGGAAAAATGTTAAATAATGGAGGAAACATCAAAAGAAGATGGAAAGAATATACAGAGTCATTGTATAAAAGAGAACTGGTAGATGATCATCCATTCCAAGAGGTTGCATATGAAGAGGAACCAATGGTATTGAAGGACAAAGTGGAAGCCACCTTGAAAGAACTGGCAAAACACAAGGCTCCAGGGACTGATGGAATACCAGTAGAGATGTTTCAACAGACAGATGCAGCAATGGAGTTGTTTACATGTCTATGCCAACAGATTTTGCAAATGGCTACTTGGCTAACTGACTGGAAGAGATTCATATTTGTGCCTATTTCCAAAAAAGGATATCCAACTGAATGTGCAAACTATAAGACAATATCATTAATATCGCACAAAGCACAATTTTTATAAAGATCATTCAAAAGCAACTGCAGCAGTATATAGACAGGCAATTATCGGAAAATCAAACCAGATTCAGAAGAGGGCGGGGAACCAGGGACATCGTTGCTGATGTCAGGTGGATATTAGCTGAAAGCAGAGAATATCAAAAAGATGTCTATCTATGTTTTATTGACTATGCAAAAGCATTTGATTGTGTGGATCACAACAAATTATGGATAACACTTCAGAAAATGGGAATACCAGAACACCTAATTGTGCTCATGAGAAACCTGTGCATGAACCAAGAGGCAGTTGTTCGAATAGAACAAGGAAACACTGAGTGGTTTAAAGTTGAGAAAGGTGTGTGTCAGGGCTGTATACTTTCACCCTATCTCTTCAATTTATTCGCTGAGCAAATAATCCAAGAAGCTGGACTTTATGAGGAAGAACACGGCTTGAAGTTTGGAGGAAGACTCATTAACAACCTGCGTTATGCAGATGACACAACTCTGCTTGCTGAAAGTGAAGAGATTTAAAACATTTACTGATGAAGATCAAAGATCATAGCCTTCAGTATGGGTTGCTACTCAACATCAACAAAACAAAAATCCTTATGACTGGGTCAGTATGCAATTTCACAATAAATGGAGAAAAGATTGAGGATGTCCAAGATTTTGCTTTGCTGGCTCTATAACCAACACCCGCTGAAGCAGCAGTCAAGAAATAAAAGATGCATTGCTCTAGCAGAAGCTGTGGCAAAGATCTCTTTTGAGTATTGAAAAGCAAAGATGTCACATTGAAGACGAAAGTGCCTCTGACTCATGCCATGGTATTTTCAGTCACATCATGTGGTTCTGAAACCTGGACATTGAACAAGGGACACAGGAGAAGAATTGATGCTTTTGAATTGTGGTGCTGGAGATGTCTATTGAATATACCATGGACTGCAAAAAGAACCAACAAATCTGTCCTAGAAGAAGTGCAATCAGAGTGCTCCTTGGAAGGAAGAATGGTCAGACTGTGTCTTACATATTTTGGACATGTAGTCCGGAGAGATCAATGCCTGGAGAAAGACATCATGTTTGAAAGAGTGGTAGGTCAATGAAAAAAAAGATAAACCCTCCAACAGATGAATTGACACAGTGTCTGCAATAATGGGTTTAAACATAAACAAGATCATGTGCCTGGCACAGAATTGAGAAGCATTTTGATCCATTGTACATAGGGCCACTATTACTAGGACTCTACTTGAGGCCACCTAACAACAACAATAGTCAAGGAAGTCACACCAAAAACTGGCAAATGGTATTACATAAGATGAAACTGCTTTTACACACCCAAGGAAACAATTAATAAAAGGAGAGCTCACAGAATGGGAGAAAAGTCCTTGTGTCTTTTACAAATGATGTAGGGTTAATATCTAGGATATATGAAGAACTTAAGAAATTAAACATAAAAATAACAATTCAATAAAAAAAGGAGGAATGGAACTAAATAGACAAGTCTCAAAAGAAGAAACACAAATGGCAAATAACCATATGAGAAATGTTCAATATCCTTAGCCATCAGGGAAATGCAAATCGAAACTATGCTAAGATCCCACCTCAACCCAGTTAGAATGTCTAGCATCAACAAAACAAACAAAAACAAACACTGGTGAGGATGTGGATTGGTGGGGGAAAGGAATCCTTTTACATTGTTAGTGGAACTTTAAATTAGTTCCCCCAGTACAGAAATCAGTAAGGAGATTCCCCAGAAAACTAAAGAGCTAATATATTTGGCTATAATACTTCTAGGAATAAGGGCTGGGATTTAGCTCAGTGGGTAGAGCGCTGTAATGCAGTCTCTGAGTCCCCGAGTTCAATTCCCAGCACCTCAAAAATGGGAGAAGGGCCTGGCAATCCACTCCCAAGACAATCCTGAAGCATTCAGCCGTTGAAAACCCTATGAGGGTAGCTATGAGTTGGATACCGACTCAACGGCACCTAACAACAACAACAACAACTTCTAGGAATATACCCAAAGGAAGATAAATCATTATACAAAGAGGACACTTAGACGTCCATGTTTACTACAGCACTGTTCACAATTGCAAGTGTATGAAATCATCCCAGATGTTCATAAACAGATGACTGGATTTAAAACATGTGGTATATATACACAATGGAATATCACTCAGTGGTAAAGAAGAATGAAATTATGTCATTTGCAGCAAATTGGGTGGAACTGGATATCACTAAAATGAAATAAGCCAGACTCAAAAACATAAATACTACATCTTCTCAATGATATGAAGTGACCTAGATCTACCTTAATGAAAAAAAAGTATAATATATATATATATATATATATATATATATATATATATATATATTTGTACATATCTAAGATTGGAAAATACAAGTGGACCCATTATGGAGAGGACACTAATGAGAGTTGGAGCATGATGTGAAAAGTGGGAGGAGGAATAACATAGCAGGGTAAAGAGGGAGAAAACAAGTGGAAAATATAGGATGCAACTCTATGAAAATTCCATATTGAATTTCACTCTACTGTATAAAACTTTAAAAAATCATACTCTGCCTCATAAACATCTACAATTATTACATGCTAGTCAAAAACTTTTTGTATCATGCTTAAGACAATGAAAGTGTCAACAGCCTTGATTTAATAGCTGCACACTGTGTATATGAACTGAATTGCCCTCTGTACTGCATAAATATGTACAATTAAAATATCAATTTAAAAGATGTTCTATGTCTGCACTGTCAAATGCATTTCACTATCTTAGTGTGACTATTGAACACATTGCTGGTATTAAATATTTATAGTTAGTATCACAAAGGAACAAAATTTTTACTTAAATGTTCACAACTACCATTTTGGACAATATTTTCTGGAACCAACTAATATTTGGAGGCTCTGGAATATTGACTTCACTTAAAATATAGTTTTTATAGTATCCATATAAAAATAAATATTGAGTTGATAGTAACCACTTTGTGATGGTTTTGGGATGTGTCACCTTGTCTAATCTGGACTACAGTGCACAGAATTCTGTTCCTAGTATGATTCCAGTTAGAATGAACTAAAGGAGATATTCTCCATTAAAAGTTGATGAGCATGCCAGGGAAGCAGCAGTCATTTGGTAGCACAAAAATACTCTCCCAGTCATTCAATCAAGTACAAATCTAGATGCTACTTCTGAGGATTTTGCAGATATAATTAAAACTTCTGATCAACTGACTTTAAGATAATCAAAAGGGAGCCAGGAGCAGTGGCTCAAGATATAATCCCAGGGACTTGAGAAGCAGAGGCAGGAGGATTGCAAGTTCCAGACCAGAGGCAGTCTGCATAAATTCGCAAGAACTTGTCTCAAAAAAAGCAAAAAAAAAAAAAAAAAAAAAAAAAAAAAAAAAAAAAAAAAAAAAAAAAAAAAAAAAAAAAAAAAAAAAAAAAAAAAAAAAAAAAAAAAAGAGGCTGTGGGTTGCAGCTCAGTGGTACAGCACTTGCAAATCATACAAGTGCAAGGCCCTGTGTTCAACCCCCAGCACTGCAAAATAAACAAACAAACAAACAAATAAATAAATAAATGTTAATCAAAAGGGAGTTAACCACATGTGGATCTGACTTAACCAGCCAAAAGTCCTTCTAAAAAATGCTTCTCTGAGCTTAGAGACTATAAACTAGTAACTAGGTTTACTATTATTCTCCACTTCCTTTGCATTTTCCTTCTTGACTATCATTTCATGCTTCTGGGTATGCATTTGATCTTTCCTTCCTGACAGCTTGCCTGTGAATCCAAAGAGTCACCTCTCTTGTGTTCATAGGGCTCTAGTTACCTTCCCTTTCTCAGTGCCTATTTCATGAACTTCAGCCTTGCTGACTCTGATGCCTGTCATAAATGTGAGGCCAATTCTTTGCAATAAAACTTTTTGATAGCTGGGTAGGTAGGTAGGTAGATAGATAGATACATAGATAGATGTTGTTAAATGCTGTTGTTGAGTCGGGTCTGATAGATAATTTCCTACTGCTTCTGTTTCTCTCTTTGAAGATTGCTTGACACCACTTTTAACTGATGCTTTTATGAGAATGACAGGAAAATAGAAGGAAAATGCTAGGAGAAATTAAAGATGACCAAAGTATATCTGCTGTCAGGATGGCAAAGAGACTTACTTTTCACTGCATTGCCCTTGTTGTTGTTGTTGTTGGTAGGTGCTGTGGAGTCGGTGTCCGACTCATAGCAATGCTCATAGGTTTTTCAATGGCTGACTGTTTCGGGATTGCCTTGGGAGTGGATTGCCAGGTCCTTCTCCCATTTTTGCGGTACTGGGAATTGAACTCGGGACCTAAGAGACTGCAGCGCAGCACTCTACCCACTGAGCTAAATCCCAGCCCGCATTGCCCTTAGCATTATTTAATTTTTTGTTGTTACTTGTGGGTGTGTATGTATATTGTATCTTATAAATACTTAATTAAAAATTAATGTAAAGTACAACCATTTGGAGGTATTGTTCAGCATAGGATGATGTAAGGGCACATACATGAAAAGTTTGGTCAGTTTGGAGAGGAGTAAGTTTCAATACTGAAACATTGTAGTTAATGATGGCTGGTAATTCTGCCAGCCAGTGTGAAGACTCTAGAATGGTTTGGGATGGTTTTCTGTCTTTTCTGATGAAATTATGTAAAGTATTACTGAAAGTGAGCAACACAATCACATTCATCTTTTCCCATTTTTGCATTCACATTGCTTTGCATAGTTAAAAGCTTTGCTTAGTTGACAGCTTAGATTTTAATAAAACTAATAAAAAGAAACAAGCTTCATGTGGCACAACTTTGTTGAGAAGACACTGTGCTGTTTATTCATGCTTTGCTCTGTGAACCACAGAAAAGAGACTTGACATTGGTTTTATTCTGCCTCATTAACAGCCTCCACACACCACTGAGCAGTGCGTGATGGAGAAAGCGCCATTTCTTGTCGTGCATGAGAATGCTGGCATCTTAATCTTCTCTCTACCATGAAGCACACAGATGTCTTTTTTCTGTTAGCAACTTGGTCTTCTATTCCCTCTCTCAGTTTTTCATTCTGTAGTCAGAAACACTGTACCAGAAATAGAAAAGGAATCAATTTGAGACTCAGGTATTAATATTTGTGTCATTATTCAGTTTCCTAAATTGTATTTCTGTAGATGTATTTACTATTTTGCACTCTTTTCAGTCCTCTATGATGAAAGACTTTTTATTAAACTATCAAGAGTAATTATTACAGCTCATAATTCACATATTCTGTTATACCAAAGAAATTAACTCAGGAGGATGGAAAGTAAATAATGTACAACTTATTTACAAGTAATTTGCTCACACTTTTAAATACTCCCCTCCATTTTTATGCTGGGATGAATAATAACATTAAATCTTAGTTACAACTTTTAAGAAATACCAAAGTGATTCCTGTGCATTACAGTTAATTTAGGGTGAAATTGTTGTTGTAGTTAGGTGCCGTCCAGTAGGTATCCAACTCATAGGGACCTTATGTACAACAGGCAACACACTATTATCAGTGCTTCTTTGCTATTCATAGGGTTTTCAATGACAGATTGGTTTTTGGGAGTGGGTTGCCAGGTCCTTCTCTCAAGGGTGCAATTAGGGTTCTTTTTTTCTAGGGTCATAAATTTCACTCACTGGAATCTGTTTTACCTGCCCAAAGTGAATTTAGGATACTACAAGTAAATGAAATCTACCAGCTTAATATATATTTTCTGAAATTTCTTAATTAACAAGATCTGTTATGCTTCATATTGGAAGAAGACAGGTCATCTAAAACATGTGAGTCCCCAAATGAGCCTCCTCTGAGTAATCTATAAGCTGTAAAAATGAACACATCTGAGACTACTTTCTGATTCATGACAAAGATCACTTAGGACCTCACACAATCAGAGGCTAAAGTAATAACCTGTGTTAGATCCATTTCTACTACTTCCTTACTTTTAGGACAATCCCAATCTCACCTACTTATCATCATTTTTATTCTTTGAACTAATATAATACTTTTTAATTTTGTCATGATAGCATTGTATAGGTATCCTTACTGTCCTTGATTGCTTTCAGAATTTTCAAAATACTACTTCTTTTGTGAATAAGACCCATAATTTGTTACTGTATCCCAGTCATGGAGTTAGTCTCTTAGAAAAAATTCAGTGAAGTTTGTTCGTTTGACAGAAGAATTGTAATTGAAGAAATAGTAGTTTCCTTCTTAATACCAAATAAACTTTAAAATATTGAATTTCAGTTAATAAATGAAATACATTATCTCTTGATCTTCACATGTCCCCTGTACTAACTTACTATTTTTTTAAATAGTGACAGAAGAAATTGTGGGAAAATTGTTTGTGGGAAATGATTATAATTTTTATATGATAAAATTCATCTTCTCAATTAGTAACAGATATTTTTAAAACATCTGCTAAAAGATTGTTTATTTGAAACTGCCTTGTCTCCTGGGAGAAACTGCTTTCACATTAGCTACTCACATGTCCTACTTGGCCACACAGGCAGCTCTTCACTCAACCATATGTACTTGCTTCCTTCAAATGGATAAAGCTGAATTCTTCATCCTTGAAGAAGGCATACTATTTTAAGTAGATATTTCCCTTTCTGCTTATGTGTCAATATTTCACATTACAAACATGAAAATACTCCAAGGACACTTAATATAAAGTGTTGTCATTTTGTCCCCGAAAACCAGGTGGACTCAATTGGATGAGAGAATCACAATGGAGGACTCTACCCTCTCAGGAGTTAGAGGGCTGCCTAGAGGGCTGTTGGGAGAAGGGCCTGGCAATCCACTCCCAAGGCAATCCCAAAACAGTCAGCCATTGAAAACCCTATGAGGGTTGCTATGAGTCGAATACCGACTCAAAGGCACCTGACAACAAGAGGGCTGTATCTCTTTTTATTAAGGTTAAACAATTCTCAGGGTCAGGTTAAAGGACAACATCAAAAAACATAAAGTAAGTTTAAAGCATAACATAGGAACAGAGCTAACATAAACAAGGCAGTTGTATAATATAAGATTCAGCATATACTGATTGTTATCCTCATAATCACTAACAGGCAGATCTGCAAAAACTCTAAGTGACAAGGAGCAGTAGGCCCACAAAAGTTTGCCCTCACGGTCCATGATAATTCCAGGAACTCTGTCTGTAGAGCCCCTCAGATTAAAATCTCTGCCTCAAGTCACAAAGAGCTCTGCAGCTGCATTTAAGTAGATATACATCTAAAACAATAAAGGTATTCTTTTACTTGTAAGAAACACGATACCCACACTTTCACTTATATAACTACTGCCTAAAATATTGTAGAACAATGTAATTCTATAATAAACTTAAGAAACAGTAAGAGCCTAATCTGATGTGTGTGTGTGTGTGTGTGTGTGTGTGTGTGTGTGTGTGTGTGTGTGTGTGCTGATTTTTGGAGTCTGTATATTATGCATTCTTGGAGCTCTATTTTTAATTTTTAAAAGACTTGGATTAAGTATTTTCTGCAAAGGTTTATATAGTGTCAATATTTCCTTGACAAGTTCTAGAAAGGCATTATACATGCTTGTTTTTCTTTATCTGTATCCTGGGGACCTAAGAGTTATGCACCAATAATAAGTAGTACATTTGTATTTGTTAATAAATAGATAGTGAATAAAGACATGATAGATTCTCTGTGACTTGGAACTTACAATTTAGAGTGTCATAGAATAATTTTAGGTCTGCTCATGATGAACTAACAAATATTAGACTAAACTTTCTGCTATAAGAAAAGAAACTACATCAGCTGAATTAAAATAGAATTAACAAGTACTTGTAAGTACCGGAAACACACAACACAAGGAAACACTGCACACCTCTGGAAGTCCTGGCAAAGTACAGTGAGGAGCAGTTAAAAGTAGAGAAATTTCATAGGTGTGTTGGGATATTGAAGCCCCAACCCAACCATGGTAAACTCTCAGGTGAGACTCTAGAGCGAGCATACCTACGGCTAAGGGTCACTTGGCAATAAGGGAAACATCCCTGAAATAAGAGGAAAACTTGTAGAGAACCACCTTAGGAAACTCTAACACCAAATTTGTTAGTGTACTAGTAATTGTACTATACGAAAAACAAACAGCACTCTTAGGGAATCATATGGTCATTAGCTATCTGTCATGTACAGAGTATGATATAAAATTACTAGGTATGAGGAAAAGCAATAAAGTAAGTAATAAATTAGGAAAGGGAGAAAAATAGATGATCCAGATTTGGAGAAGGCAGGTGATATATTAGTAAAATTTCCATCATTGTGAAAACATTCTTAAGATAATGAGCTTATGAGTGAGCTTATTTTGGCTCAGAGTTGCACAATTTTCAGTCCATTGTCATAGATCTTATTTCTTTGGACCTGAGCAGCAGAGGACCTCAAAGAAGGAGCACAGAGCATAGAGGTTGCTCATGTCATGGCAACCAGGAAGCAGAGAGAGATGCAGGAAGGGGCTGGAGTCCCAATATCCCCTTCAGGAGAATTCCCCCAATTACCTATGTTCCTTCTAGTAGGCCCCACTTACTGAAGATTTCGCTACTATCTGATGGCACCTAACAGCAACAATCTCTCATTATAGAAGTCAGAATAATAGTCATGTCTGAGGGTGGAGTGTTGACAGAAAGGGCACTAGAGAAACATCGGAGCAGAGAAAAATAATGTTTTGATTTAAGTCAGATTTATTTACTATAAACACATTATATTTGTGTTTTGAAAATATAGGTTACTAAAACATATCTATGGGTAAATAAATTCAGTATCATTTGCCTTGATGTTTCTGGTTACAATATTTGCTACTACTGTTTGTTTCCTGTAAGAGTCCATTTGCTAGTGACATTTTGCAGGGACAGTTTGTAGAACTTGGTTCACATCTGGTAACCAAAATCTGTATGTTGCACCTCCAACCCTCACAAGGGACTGACTGATGGGCAGAAGGGAAATTTCCCAGTGCTGTTCTCTAGGAGCCTACCTTCCAGTAAGAAAGAGGAACAATGAATAAATAACCATACATGGAAGTCAGACAAGCACTCAGGGTTATAGGTGATAAGGTAGAAACAACAGGGAGACATGAGAAGTAGAGAGAACTGCTTGAGATGTAGGGGTGAATGACAGGCTCTTTGAAGGTTTAAGTCTTGGTCTTAAATTTAAAAAGAAGTCACTTGAGACTCATTAAACACTTTGGGAAAGGACCATGAAGTCCTGCCCTTTCCAAAAATATTTGTTCTGCTGGCTTTCCATGAGATCATAGTTTTAATACATTGGAAGAAAGTAATTATCCTTATTTTCTTTCTTCATCTACTCATACATTTGTCCTTTCACTCAAAGCTACCTCACAGTGTCTACCATGAGGTCTCAGGTGCAGCCTGTGAAGCTTCAGTTCTAACCCATATCCTAGTTGATTCTCCTATACAGGGTATCTCAGTCACTTTAGTCTGTGGTCACAGAATACCACAGGCTGTGAGACTTACACAACAAAAATTCATCTCTCACACAGAGGCTGGAACTCCACTCTCAGGGTCCAACCATGGGTAAGTTCTAGTGAGGTTCTTCTTACTGGATATGTCCTTTTCTTTTTACAAGAGCATTAACCCTTCAGGAGAGTCTCAGCACATAGACTAATATAACCCTAATTACCTATGAAAGGCAGCACATCCATATAACACACACAAGGGATGAGGGTTCTGATACATGATTTTAAGGGCAAAATAAACATTCAGTCCATAGCAGAAGGTCTTCTCATGATGCACTGGGAAAAATAGAGCTCTGAAATTTTTCATATAGTAATGCTATAAAAATTTTCCAAAATCATCCTTTATGTTTTGGTTTATGAGGCACCTAAGATTTGAGTATTTCCATAGAAAATCGGTTTTAATTTTGTTTTTATTCTGTCAATATAACTTACAGGATCATAACCACGTGAAAATATAGGAGACATATTACTGTCCTCAATGTATAGTACACATAAGCATTGAAAACATTTTTAACTGAAGAAATAATCTCACATTGAATGTAAATTGCCAAAGGCACATGTCAGAACCTAATTTTGACAGGCTTTCTCTTTCTTTTTCCTCTAAATTCTGCCACTCTTTAGAATTTTAAATGTTCAAATCTGCAGTATATTTTTGAAAACATTGATAAGATTTTTTATGGATAGGGATATTAAAAAGAAATATTTCCAGAAAAATACCTAATCAATAATCACTAGAGAGTTATATCCTTTAATCCATGGCATGAAGCCCTGTAAACCCAACCACATTTTTAAAAAATAGTTCCTATTTAATACACAATTGGTATTTCCTGCTTTTACTTGTTGTTGTTGTTGTTGTTGTTGTTGTTGTTGTTGTTGTTGCTGTTGTTAGGATCCATCAAGTCGGGTCCTACTCCCTATGTACTACAAAATGAAACACTTCCTGACACTGTGCCAGAAACACGATCTTTTTTTTGTTTAAACCCGTTGTTGCTGACACTGTGTCAATCCATCTAATCTTCCCATTTTTCACTGACCTGCCACTCTCCCAAACATGATATCCTTCTCTAGGGATTGTTCCCTCCTGATAACATGTCCAAAATAACTAAGACCCAGTCTAGCCATGCTTGCCTCCACAGAGCCCTGTGTTTGCACCTCTTCTAGGATGGATCTGTTGGTTCTTCTGGTAGTCTATGGTATATTCAATATTCATCTCCAGCATCGTAACTCAGAAGCATCAATCCTTCTGTCTCCCTCATTCAAAGTCCATATTTCATATGTCCCTCACATATCTGTCAGCTTATTGGGCTATGGGGATATGCTCTGAAAGCTGTGCCACCATACCATCAGGGTCATTCATGGTGGACAGGTTTCAGCTGAACTTCCAGACTAAGAGAGTAGGGAGAAAGACTCAGCAGCTCACTCCTGAAACAAGTAGCCATTGAAAACTCTATGAATAGTAAAGAAACATTGATATTGATAGTTTTTTGTCTATTTGTTTTTCAATCTTCATATTTTATTTCCTAACATAGATTTTAAGTTCTGCAATGGCAAATTCCATAATTTAAACTTCTTTTTAAATCTCCCTTATAAATGACAAGCATAAGGCTTTATATGGAGCAGAGGTTCTAAATGTAGAAAGAGCATTTCTTTTTTTTCCAGTGATTCTATGTGTAACCATATGCATAAAAGAGTAAATCTACATATTTAGCAAGAACAGAAAAGGGGAAAGTGGTCTAGCAAAAATGAACCATAACATGCCAAGCAGGTCACCATGGTAACACTAGCTTCAAAATTGTCAGTCTCTTTGTTGATGCTTCTCATGTTCAGGGTACAGAGCTCCATCTAGTGGTTGCATTTAAGCCCCTAACATTTCCGCACTTGTTCAAGCTCCAGTACTAAATGAGCAAACTAACAAAAAACATTATTTTTAAGTGTGTATATTTATCGTTGCTGAATAGAATCAGTCTGGTTTTTAAAATGTGAATTTTGAATAGTTCTTATTTTAATGAGGTATTGCCTGCTTCTCAATGTTTAAAAATACTCATAGAGGAAGAGGAGAAACATGAAAATTTTAATCTCTCAAGTCTGTCAAAATACATGGTTTCAATTTTGTGACAGTTTGTTCTGAAGAAAAGGCTTATTCTAAAGAATTTTATTTCCAAATCACCCATCATAACCTTTTTAAAAATTTGAGTAGAAAATAAAATCCTAGGTATATCTAAGTGCACTTAAACAAATTTACAAGAGAAACAAAGTTTCCATCTAAAAATACCTTTTCTGTTACACACGGAGAAATAAAAACTGAAGCTTATTGAGGTACCTTTCAAATATCCATTGGTAAAACATCCATGTATAAAATTTGTATCTCCCAGATGTATGCAGAGTAAAACTCTGAACCTCTCATAATTTTTTTGTTTTCCATTTGTTTCTATGAAAGTCTAATTAATAATTGAATAATTGAATTTATTTATATCCGTGTATAAACTACAACCTAGTGTAACTGTTTTATAGTTCTATTTTGAAGAATCTCAATCTATTTTTAAGAAATATCATTTGTATGTTCAATCCTGAGTAATAAATCAAATTTTCATAGTATATATTGCATACTATGCCTCATCATTCCAACAACTGCCCCCCCCCCCCGTGAGGGAATGTGTGTGTGTGTGTGTGTGTGTGTGTGTGTGATCTTTCAGTCTACTAATTTGTAGCAACACATTCCAGAAAAATACCAAGGACAGGCTAAAATTGTTTGTGAAGGTCATTTATTTAAAATAGTATCAACATTTCAGATAAGTCAATAAGCTGATGCATCATACCTCCTTCATACTATTTTCTGTGCCCAAAGTGATCATTCTACATTCCATGATGAAGATCCCTTTCCTTCATCTCATGTGAAGCATCTCTGTGCTTAGAGACTTCCTCTGTCTTTTACTGGTTCTCAATCTTGGCTGAAAACTAGAATCAGCTGGAGATGAGGCTTAAAAATTTTCTGATGCCTTAATCTTCTAACAGAGACTTCTATCTAATCAATCTGAGATGGAAACTTGTATTTAGGAATAAAAAGACCAACCTCTTATGTAAGTCTAATGTGCATCTCTGTACTACTCCATCTAGCATTCTATTGAAATGATTGGTCCTCCACTTTCGTATATGTTCTTTCTTAAAAGAAGTGCTTATCTTAGCTGAACTTTTTTTTTTCACTAACACATAGTGACTTTAAAACATTATGCACTGAATGCATATTTATGGGTTTTTACTGACTAAAGTTATGGACAAGATTGTTGAATAGTGATGAGGTAGGGTCTAGGATAGAGTGTTGTTAGCTAAATATGATGAGAATACGTAATGTCTGGTGTCCCAAGAGGAAAAAATGAGCAGAAATTGGAGTCAGCGATTTTTCTTTTCTTGATCCAAAAGGAAGAAGAATTCTAAGTTTATTTGTTATGCTAGTAAAATATCAAGGACAAAATAGAGGGGAAGAAACTGTTATGTCAGTGATTTTTCCTACCAAATTTTGGGTTGAAGAGAGGTGTCACATATACTTAGCTGTGTAACTTTTCACTTGAGTTTCTTTTACAAGATATCGATTGATGTATCAATGAAGAAATGAAATGGTCCAGGAAATTAACCCCAATAGTTAATATCCATTCCCTTACCTCAGAATTCTGGACACAAAACCTAGAAAGCAAAATTTTGAGAACATTCTTAACACTTTATTATTTAAAAAAAGCATAGAAAAGAAATCTTACATTATGTCATGTGGTGGAGGTACCTAATCACTTGACATTTGCATAGGGCATGCCTGAGTGATGATGCCAGTGAACTCACTACTCCTAGATGTAAAGGCCATTTTATATTTTTGTTTGAGTATCCTATCCATGTGAGTACATCCAAAAGTTTTAACAACTCATGGGGCCCAATCCAGTTTGTGTTCATACTTGCTCAGTTCCTCAAAAATAAGCAAAGAAATATTTGCTTTTAACTGTGTTAACTCAAGCTCACCCTCATACCCACGTCCCACCCTAACAATAAAATTGATAAAGCTAAGCACATAGTAGTCTAAAATGCTTAACATTTTAATCTCTGAAGTTGCAACCAGACCTGTCCAACACCTATCTTCCTGAAATCACTAATGTAAGTGATTTTTAAAGAATGAAAAAATTACCTTTATTAGCCTCAAGTTGAAGAGTCTCAGGAAGCTAGTCCAAAATTTATAATAAAAAACTACTTCAACTCTGAGCTTCAATATTTTATTATATTTAAGACATTAGTTTTGGGGCTATTATTAATGATGGGGCAAATTAGTATTATATAAACTCCAAATTTTAAAGAAATAATTGCATATTACTTTTAGAATATTTTTTCAGACTGCAGTTGATTCATGGAGATAATTTCAACAGATAATTAACATAAGTTATATACACATCATATCATTTTTGAAAGAACTACAGTAAAACAAATCAGCTTTATTTATTAACAAATCAGCCATAGCTGTCATGATATATTTAGTAATTTAATTAAAACTTAGGAATTGTAATAAACATGTTGTCTTTCAGATAATGATAAAGGTTTTCTTTTTAAAAGTAGGAATTAATAGTGCTAAAACTCAGGGAGAATAATTACTATTGTTTTATTATGAGATAAAATAATAGTATTTCTAATACAATATTTTGTTTATTATACAATAAGATAATAGAAATACTGTTATTTTATCTCATAATAAAACAATAGGCCTGATGAAGCTAAACAGTTTTTCTAAGATCATATATGTAGTACATTCAGTCAGGAATAAGTAATGACTGAGAAACTGTACATTGCTACTATAATAGAATTGAGAATTCAATAGTGATTAAGATTAGAAAAAGGAGAAAAGCTTATCAGTGTGGAGAAAAGCTTATGCTTATGTAAATGTGTCTTCCCTTTCTTCATTTGTGGCCTTGGTGGTGGGTGCATAAATTTGAATAATAGTCATATTAACTGGCCTTCCTTGTAGGCGTATGGATATTATTCTATCACTGACAACATTGTATTTCATGACAGATCTTGAAATGTCTTTTTTGATGATGAATGCAACCCCATTTCTCTTTAGTTTATCATTCCCAGCATAGTA
>VMDO01026896.1:0-26033 GCA_007922755.1 Pedetes capensis
GTTAGTACTTGGATGGGAGACCACCTGGGAACACCAGGTCCTCTAGGCTTGGGAAAAGGATCCAGCAACCCACTCCCCAAAACCAATCTGCCATTGAAAACCCTATGAATATCAGAGAAGCAATGACAATAGTGTTTCACCTGTTGTGCATAGGGTCATTATAAGTCTGACACCGATCCAATGGCACCTAACAACAACAACATCATAATGCGTGAAATAAATAATACTGAAAGTAGCAAGTATTGGCAAGGATATAGAGGAAAATGGCAGTAAGAAATGGAGATAGAAAGTGTTAGATGTCTGCCTGCCTATATGACAAAAAATAAATAAAGCAAGGGAAGAAGAGAAAAAGATAAGGAAATTGCTGAGGGTTTTTATATTTTAGGATAAGTACAGCCTTTCCAAGAATGAAGCAAAGAAAAATGAGGAATAAGAAAAAATATAAGTTCAATTAGATACAAATTAAAATTTCTTCGTGGCAGAATAAAACCAGACAGATCCCATTTTAAAATGTTAAACATCAAACTGGTAAAAAAAAATACTTAGAACATACATACCAAGATATCTTGCTGATTATTATTTAATAATAACATATAATCCAATAGGAAATGGAAAAGGCCATGGGTAGGTCCCCTACATGTCTGTCAGCTTGTTGTGCTGCTGGGGCTTGCGTGTTGCTGTGATCCTGAAAACTATGCTACCAGTATCTCAGATACCAGCATGGTGGACAGGTTTCAGCTGAACTTCCAGACTAGGACTGATGAGCGAGAAGGACCTGAAAGCCCACTCCTGAAACAATTAGCCATTGAAAACCCTATGAACAGCAGAAAAGCACTGTCAAATGTAGTGCTGGAAAATGAGCCTCTCAGGCTGGAAAGCGTACAAAAGATGACTGGGGAAGAGTTGCCTTCTCAAAGTAGAGTCAACCTTAATAACTTAAATGGAGTAAAGCCCCTGGGACTTCCTTTTGCTGATGTGGCACAACTCAAAATGAGAAAAAACACAGTGACTACAACAATGGACTCAAATGCAAAAAGATTGTGTGCATGGCACAGTGTTAAGTAGTATTTCATTCTGCTGTACATAGGTTCACTGAATTGAATCCAACAGCACCTAACAACAAAAAACATGGACAGGTAATTCACAAAAGAGGAAATGTAAATAATCAGTAGTTATGCAAAACCACCAGTTTCACCCATCAGACTAAGGAGTGTACCTTACTCAAACACAATGTGATAATATTCATATCAGGCAAGAAAATGGGTACAGTCATGAGTTGGTCTTGGGCATCCCAGTGATATAGTTTTTGGAGGGCAATTTGTACATAAATATCACAAGCTTCCCTAATGGTGACCAATTTACCCTAAAGAAATAATTGGACAGTTGTGCAAAACTGTGTGAGGATATTAATAATTGGAAATAATAAAATTCCAGCAGATAAGGCCTGAATAAATTAGAGTATATCTACATAATGGAATATTGTGCAGTCATTAAGGTAAATGCAATACACACATATGTACATATGCATCTGTTGACTTTAAACATATACCCCATATTCCATTAGGTGAAAGAATCAAGTAATAAAATAATAAAACCAGTGTGCACCATGTATACCATATGATCACAATTTTGTATGAAGTTTGTGAACTGCAATTTCTCCAGGTTATAGATATTGCATATGATTTTTATTATCTTCTTCATGTATTTTTCTTCTTTATATTTCTATATTTTATGAATTTTTCATAATGAACATGTACTTTCATAATGAGAAAATAAATGTTTGTCTTGGCTTCAGTATAAAAACAAAGTATGATAGAGTGCCTGGCATCTAAACAAAAGCAGTTGAATTCTAAGACTGGTAGAGGCTGGAAATCTGAGATCAGAGGTGAGCATGGCTGGGTTCTGGGAAGGGCTCACTTCAGGTTGCAGGTGTCTACTTCCTGTGTCCTCACATGGTGGGAAGATGGCTACAGAATTCTTGAGGGTCCCTTTTATAAACGCACCAATGCCATTCCTAAGGGAATACTCTCATGACTTCTCAAAGGCCTCCCCTTCTAATAATGTCATACTGCTCCACATAGGAATTTTTAGGAGTTGCAAACACTCAGTCCATAACAATGCTTCTCATTCATAAAAGCAATAAAGAAAAGTAGTTCCAAAGTTATGAATGTAGGAGAATTAACTACTATTCCTAGAGTAGCTGAGAACTATCCCAGAAGAGGAAAGGGAAAATGTTCTTACTATTAAATTTGACAAAATCCCCCAAACAAAGCAGACACCATGACATAATGTCAGGCCCAGAGACCAATTTTCAAGGCATGAAAAGCAGATAACCTTCACCAGCCATCCAAGGCATAGTTGGGAATCTACCAAAGGGACTTAACATATTTCTAGAATCTCACGTCTTCACCTTCCCAGAGAGAATCTCTCTTGACACAGTGGTCCAGTCCCCCATTCCACACCTATTGTCTTAGATTCTCCAGGGAGGAAGCCTGCGTGTTCACAAGGAAAAGCCCACACGGGAAGCCCTATGAGCTCCAGAGTGGAGGACTGAAGGATAAAAACTGAAGAAGCGTGAAAAAATAAATGATGTCAACTAAAGAAAAGAAGGTATTCTATCTTCCTGAGTTGTTTGAACTGAAGCTCCTACCAAAATAATAATAATAATAATAATAAAACTTATTTGAGAAGAAGAGAAACCTTTCCCTGCTTTATTCAAAGCCCTCTTTTAAACATTGACCTTGAATTTTCAAAGCATTTGGAAAAATGTTGTTGGGTGATCTGTTTGGTTGTGGTTTTCTTTTGTATTCTTTATCCTCTGTACCAAGCCAGGGAAGGTTGGGCAGACTGGGTCACAGGAGACTATTAAGTCCCTTATGAAGTGGTGAAAGAAAAGATTATAAGTCTGTCCTCTTGCTGGTCACCCACTTCCACAGACTTGAAAAGTCATATTTTTTGCCTCCTTCCTTCCTTGTTCCCTGGGTCAGAGGTAAGTAGGGGTGGGTGTTTTCCTATGGGATTCCAACCATGATGTCTTCCCCTTGCCTCAGCCACAGGGCAACAGGCCATTGCTAGACCCCTGTATCCTCACTACTAAGCAAACAGGATATTCATCTGGTTATTATTACAGCAGGAGTATCATCAGCCTCATTTCCCTCTCAGCTGGACCAATGTGAGGACCAAGGACTCACAATAAAGGGAGGGAATAAATGAGAGTCTATTGATCACTGGCATCTTATAGATTGAGGCTGCCACCTGGAGGTTACATACTTTCTTACAGGAGGGATTCCTGTAAGGAGGGATTCCATGTTGGGGAAGCCTCTAGACCTTCCTGAATGAAACTAATCTTCTTAAAATGATTGGGCAGATAAATCTTATCATCTGAAATCTTGGTGTATATGCATGATCTCCTTAACAAGACAGTAAGAAGATGAGTACACAAGTTAACATGGCATGCCTTATGATGAATTTGTTGTTTTTAGGTGTTTTCCTGTCTGACTCATACTGACCCTCATGAAGTTTTCAATGACTGATTGTTTCAGGATTGCTTCAGGAGTGGACTGCTGTGTCCTTCTATTTTTCAGTGCTGGGGATCAAACTTGGGTCCTCAGAGAGTGCAGAGCAGCATTCTATTCACTGAGCTATAATCCCAGCCCTATGATAAATTTAAGAAGCTTAATATGTTTTGTCTATGTATTTGCTTTTTTAGGCCTGACTTCCAAGCGAGGTTATAGGATAAAATGATTTGAAAATGGATTGTGACAACAGAAAAATAAATACTTGCTTCTACATTTTTGAAGAGGGAATTACAAACTGACCACTTAACCAGAATTTAGGTACAAATTCCTTGAAAACATTTTGGGAGAAGGAAGGGGAAGGAGAAAAACACAATTTCCTCATTTGATGTTGTTTGAACTGATTATCCAGAAAATCTATTTCTGATGAGACTGTTCAGACATTGGTGTGTTCAGCTAACTTTCTGTGGTTGAATGCCTTTCTTATATCATTTGGTGAAATGATATACTTCTGCATCCTAATTCCAGACATGTGAGTCATTGCAAGTTTCTCTATTGGTATGTCAGAATATCACCATCTGATCATGGGGAATATGTTTCATCTTTCCTAAAATGCTTTAACCTCAAAAAAGTTTCTAGGGCTGTTATAGTATGTTTTTGTTCGTTTGTTTTGTTTTGTTTTGTCAAATGCTGATATAAATTTCTAAGTTGTATTTTCTTCATTTAGTAAATTCCTTTGGAATTATATTGGCAGGTACGTCTATGTTACTTACACAGCAGGTATGGTGCAGCAATGCACCTGTACTAAGAAGTCATGTAAACTCATTGAAAGGTGACATTGGTAGCTAAGGGAATTCTGCTTTGCAACACCCCAAGATCATAAACCAAGTCCCGTAGAGCAGCAGTCCTCTATATAAATGGTAGTCTATGTAAATGTTAAGGATGTTTAACTGAACCTGCCTCCAGAATTGCACTTGCCTACACACTCAGAGCTTTGCGCTGAAGGCAAAGGATCTCCTTCCTTGACTACATTTTCACTCTACAAGAGAAAGGCCCACTACTCTGTGATCCCTCATCTCACTCTGTATAGTGTGTGTCTGCAGGTGCTGTCTCTGTAGATTCAACCAGCCTTGGATCAAAAACATTCAAAAAATTGTATGTGCATTGAACACATACAGATTTTTTTCATGTTGTTATTCTACTCCAAATCTTGGTTTTGGTAATGGGAAATTGAATGAGTAAGTAAAAATCCTGATGGAAGTCAGATGTTTTCCAATTCTTTGCTATCAGTAAAATAGACTGGTGACTTAATGGAGTTATTAGCTGATAGGTTACTAAAACTCATTTTACATGAAAATATCACTGTAATTTTAAGCAAATAGTTCAGGAAGATTTCAAAGAATTAAATGACAATGTTATAATAATATTATTTTCATTCCCATGTACTTATTGATATACTTATATCAATAAAAATTAAAGACACAATAAATACTATTCAACCATGAATATATGAAAAATTTATAAAACACCACCAATCTCATTTAGTTGCATTTCCAACAAATTCTTTTCTTATCCTTAATAATTTCTAAAAAATCTAATACATAACTGTTATTTTGACCAATTATATCTTATCTTAATAATTATAATGATAAGTTAATCCAGAATTTTTTTAACATTTAAAGCCTCAGAGTCAGGAGAAAAAAATTTAAACATAAATAAGAAGTATGATAGGATTATTAATACATGACTTTCAAGAATTCTAGGCATGCATTTAAGGAGAAAAGATAATAATTTACAACTTCTGATTGTTAAAGAAAAAACCTCGTTTCAGTTTTTGAAAATGAGAAATGGGGGTGGGTATTAAATCACCATGGTAATTCATCTGGATAAATTAAGAATATTTTAGCAATTTTATTTAAAAATATTTTTCAACATACTTCAAGTTTTATGACTATTTGGACTATCAAAGCATAATCACAAAATGTTAAAAATATAATTATCATTCAAATAGATCTTATACAGCATAAAAATAGATAAGCCAACATTTTAGTTGGTCCATTAAAGATGGAACCAGCGGGGAACAAAACTGTCTAAAAGAAGATGTGAGAAAAGGGAATTTTATGTAGTCCAAGAAAAAGAGAATGCTGAAATAAGATCACTAAATTAGAACAAAACTAATATCCCACAGGGCAATAAAATCATAAACTATAAGGTTATCTTCTCTGGCAGAGAGAGAAAAAAAATTAGCACATCTTATCAGTTCACTACAAGCTAACTGTTAAATTTATAGAAGTGTAAAATGACTATGTCCTAATGAAGCACAAAACTAAGTCAAACAAAGTTAAATTTCCTGAAAGGTAGATTATCCTCAAACTCACATTAGGAAATGCTCCTAGAAAGACATTAAAAGGTGACATATCATCTTTTTTATCTTATTGACATGTTTAGGATAATTCTCAGTAAAACTTAGGCTAAATCATTTTAAATATCAGCTTAAAAAGGAAAAAAAATATCTCTTTTCAAAATTCTTTTGGGACTCTCTGAACAATAATGCTAATGATATAAGTATGTAATACAATTTTAGCTAAGTTTTAAAGGATTGGTAAATTATTTTTCCCAGTATGTATTTTCTAAGAACAACATAATCACAGCATAAAAATCAAAGTCAGAAAACTTAACCAAATTGTATTCAATAATCCATGGCTCATATTCAAATGTCTTCAACAATCTCAATGATGAACTTTATCCAAGCAAAGAGACATGTGTCTATTTTGTGGTCACCATTTATACTGTAGACACAAATAACTTGAGCTTCAGAATATTCATTTGTGGCTCATAGAATTCTTATGTTTTAGTCTTGAATCTGAGTGACCAGCTCTCAGTCTAAACCTCCAACACAATAATTTTCCACAGCCCATCATGGCACATCTGTTCCCATTGGTTCAGTAAATGGCATTGCCACACCAAAACCTTATATAAATAATTATAAAAATCAAAAGAAAATGAAAGCCATAATGTAAATTGTTTGCTTTTACATTTTAGAATCATTATGTTAGTCTATTTGTGTGTATTATTTAAGGTTTTTGAAATATTCAAGGGAAAAAAAGGAATTTCTGTTCCTGGAAGGATGGTGGAATGGTGTCAGTCCTACTGCTGAAAACTACTAAAAAGGAATAGATAAAATGTTTTAAGGGCTGGGATTTAGCTCAGTTGGTAGAGTGCTGAGCTGCAGTCTCTGAGGTCCCTAGTTCAATTCCCAGCACCGCAAAAATGGGAAAAGGGCCTGGCAATCCACTCCCAAGGCAATTCCGAAACAGGCAGCCATTGAAAACCCTATGAGGGTCGCTGAGTCAGATACCGACTCGACGGCACCTAACAACAACAACAAAATGTTTTAAAGATATCTTTAAATACAAATGTGAACTGCAAATAAATAAAGAATACACAAGATGAAGACTAATGTATACTAGGGAACCAAAGAAGTCGGTGGAGTAATGAATGCTGTTTTCATGTTGAGGGTTCCTGACTCATCAGGATAAAATTGAATTTGGTTGCCATGCATCCTATTTGAAGGGTATGGGAGATGCATCCCTTGGCATGCCCAGGTTGGGGAATCTAATAAAAGACCTCCCCGAATAAATCTGGGACCACAAAGGGATACAACCTCAGCGTAAGGGTCAAGTAGAAAAATTGCCTGTTTCATACCTTGGCATATGGTAGAAGTGGGAAACATTTAACCAGATAGTTCTCTAATCGTTGGTACTCAGGTTCACCAGGCATCAGACCTGTTCTTAGCATTTTCCCCATTTGTTGTGTGATTTCCTCTTTCAGGATTGATTTTGTTTTTGCTCTATCATGATTAGCCACCCATCTTTCTGCACAGCCATTGTAAGATTGCAGCTCACCCATTTTATATAAGAGTGACACCTCCAAGGAAGGGGCCAAAAGCCAAGGAAGGCAGTTAGCTTCTAGAAGCTGGAAAAGGCAAAGAAATCAATTCTCCCCTAGGACCCGCTTCCAGAAAGAATGCAACCCTGAGGACACCTTGATTTTGAGTTCAGTGAGACCTATTTCAGACTTGCAGCCTCAAGAACTGTCAGATCATTAATTCATGTTGTGGGGAGCTGCTACATGTGAAAAGTTGTTACAACAGCCACAGGAGACAGGCACAACTAGCACTGGAAATTCCTGGCAAGGTGAAAAGTGTCTATACTCTGCCTCATGCTCTCTCAGTAGGAAGATAAAACTTTGAACATATTCTTTACAGATACAAAAAAGTTCAAATACATGTTTTAAATTTTATATATTTGCATATTTTGTATAGTTGTATATTTTCAGAAAGTTCCATGATTCTGTTGCCTAAAATGAAAAGGAAATAAAAATTTTAAATCAACCATTCAGGACCTTGGAAAAATTATCTGGTAAAGCAATGCCCTGTACCTCTTCTATACCAAAGGAGAATGCAACTTCAAGAGCAAATTTCTTGCACCCTTGTTAGATCTGGCAGCCCAAGATAAAGCTTTCCCAGGCATAGCTCATGCCTTTTTTTATTCAAGATTTCTTATTGGCAGCTTTACTAATTTACTAATTCTCTTTGCTTGGGAATTTTAAAATGGTGTATATCCGTTAACAATTTTTCAACAATAAGAGATATTTACTAAAAACATGCATGGGTTACAATCAGTTATATAATGCCATCAAAAATGTTCTTGTGTGACTAGGCAAATTTATCAGAATTTGCAAGATTAAGAACAAAATTGCACAATTAATTTTTAAAGACAGCACACAGCTTTAATCTAGACTTGTATGTACTGTGCTGCATATTTTGATTCATTATCTCATTTAACTCAACATTCCTCAAAACAACCCTAAAAGGTAGGAACTATTATTATACCCATTTTACAAAAGAGAAAACTGAAGTGCAGAGAGGTTAACTTGTCCATCATTCCACAATAAGTTATAGAACCAGAATTAAAATCCACTTATTAGGACTCCAGCACTCCATATGTTAACTACAAACCATGTTTATCAAATTTGAATAAGATCCTTTCCCAAGTAATGTTGCTCATAGATTCTGAACCTCAGTTTAAATATCTTTCATTATAATGTTACTGAAGCGTGAACAAACATAGACTGATTATACAGTTTTTATGTTATGGCTCTTATACAAGTATAAAAGCAAAACTAATTTACAAAGCAAATACAACATTTCCAAGCTAACAAAATGAATTATAACATTAATTTAATGTGATAGAATTTTCTTGTTGTTCTAAAATTAAGTTGCTGGAGTTAGATTTTATAGTAGAAAAATAGCACCTTACGCTGGGTTGTTTTTGACCATTTCTGCATTCTGACTTCAATAATGCTATTAACTAAGATCCTTGTTCATATTGGATTAGTGTACAAAGTGTTATAAATAACATCAAGACTTTCAGCAATAGGGTTCAGGCAGACACCACAGACTGTCCCATGGCACAGGCTGGAAATCGCAGGCAGGTCAGCAGATTCATAAGTCCTTCCCTGTTCTTTTGGCATCCTACAGAGACACCTGCTTGAGTAGGACACAGCTGGATGCATTAGCACCATGAGGCTGTTCCAGGACCCCCTCGGTCCATGCTCTCCATTTTTGCATGCATGTGAGCTGCATTGCAAGCAGAGGACAGCATGGGCTTGAGTGCCAGCCACTCAGGGGAGTTACATGCCGGACACTGCATTGAGAGCATCTTGTGCAAGGCTGAGTACACCTACAGCCCACCTCATGATGAGGGAAGGGGAGCCTTGGGCCCAGCACACTCACTGTTCCCTCTGTCAGGGAAGCCATTGGATAATTACGTTATTATCAAATCAATAACTGAGCAGTTTAAAAAAGAAACTGTATTTTGCAAAAGAATGAGCGGGGGTTTATGGAAACCCACCAGGAAGCTTGTAGCATCCTAATACTAGCAATGGTGGAGAGCTATGTAACACCCCCACCCCTGAAGGGTTAAGACGAGGAGCTATATAAAAATCTCCCCAGTAGGAGCAGAGGTCTTTGAGAAATGACACCAATGAGCCAGGGTGGCCCAGCAAGGAGGAAGTCAGAAGTGAGATGTCCTAGTTCTTGCCCACTTCCCAATTTCCACTGGCTAAACCTAGCCAGAAGACAGAGGGCCAAGGAGGAGCCTCCTGGGACACATAAAGGTATGGGGAGTAGATCTGAAGGATAAACAGAAAATATCCAGCACCTCAGACAACCTGAAGAAAATCTCTAGGGCCAATGAGCACACAATCCCATCTACCTCTCCACAAATACCTTGTTTGCCTGCTCTTGCTAACTAAATGCCTTTGTTGTTGTTAGGTGCTCTGGAGTCCAGTTCAACTAATAGTGACTCTCATAGGGTTTTTGATGGCTGATGGTTTCAGTATTGCTTTGGAAGTGGATTGCCACATTCTCCTGTTTTTAAGGTGCTGGGGATTGAACCCAAGCCTTCAGACAGCGTGGAGCAGTACTCTACCAACTGAGCTAAACCCCAGCCCTCTATATGTCTTGTTGTTGTTGTTAGGTGCTGTCGAGTTGGTATCCGACTTATAGCGACCCTCATAGGGTTTTCAGTGGCTGACTGCTTCAGGATTGCCTTGGGAGTGGATTGCCAGGCCCTTCTCCCATTTTTGCGGTGCTGGGAATTGAACTTGGGACCTCAGAGACTGCAGCTCAGCACTCTACCAACTGAGCTAAATCCCAGCCCACTATATGTCTTAGGTAAACCAAACAATGCTAACTGTACCATATCACAACACTGTTGTAGCAATTTGGTCTTTTGAAGACAAGATTATTGTTGTTGTTAGGTGCCGTCCAGTCATAGCGACCTTTACAGGGTTTCCAATGGCTGATCGTTTCAGGATTGCCTCAGGAGTGAATTGCCACGTCCTTCTCACGTTTTTGTGGTGCTGGGAATCAAATTCAAGACCTCAGAGACTGCAGAGCAGCACTCTACCAACTGAGCTAAATCCCAGCCCCAGAAGACAAGGTTAGGAGTGTTGTATTATTAAAATCTACTTTAAATGGGTATCACTAATCCAATTACTACTGGAATTAGGTTCTAGAAACTAAAGTTTACTTGGGATCTTGCAGATAATAAAAAAATTTAGACTCTTAAAGGAAAATGGTATTAAACAAAATGGCTTATTTATCCCATTTTGAAAAAATCAGAGTTTATTCTTATTACTACTACTTTGCCTTCTGTAAGCCTACTCTCACAGTGTGCCATGACAGCATTTGACCTCTGCCATAAGCAAAAGCATCATCTGTGGGCAAGGTGTATCCCAATTCTTTTCTGACTAATTAATGACAAGTTGCACATTATTTACCCTAAATTATTGTTTAACATCAAAACTCTTATTTGTTTTTTGTACTGCTGGGGATTGAACCCAGGGCCTAGGGCATGCTAGGGGAGTACTATACCTCTGAGCTATATCCTCAGCCCACATCAAACCTTTAATTTATTAAATATCTTTTTGTGAAAAGGATTTTCATTGATTATCTTTGATAAAGGAAAGTTTGATCTTTGTAGTCATAAAAGAATGTGATAAGAGTTTTACTGTTGGGATGGACGATTGCTTGGTACCAGCACAATCATGGGCACAAAGATTAGAGTTAATCACTGGTTGTCCAAATGCTGAGATTACTTTTCATCTTATTATCTCACTAAGGAAAAGTCAAAATTCAAGCTTATCACAGAGAAATCTCAAAATCCCAAGGATATGTCTAGGTATCTTGAAATCAGATTAAAGAACATTTGGTTGAGATCTTGACATAGACTTTTAGGCCTTAAAGATCATTGGAGCCACGTGCCATGGTGCACACCTGTGATCCCAGCCACTTGTGAGCCTGAGGCAGGAGGGTGGCAAGGTTAAGGTCAGAGGCAGCCTGTGCAACTTACCAAGATCCTGTCTCAAAATAAAAAATAAAAATGGGACTGGGGGTGCAATCAGGGGTGGAGCATTTGCCTAGCCAAGGGTTCAACCTCCCAGTACTGTAAATAATAATAATAATAATAATAATAATGATGATGATGATGATGATGATGATGATGATGATGATGATGATGATAGTAATACCACCTTTGGAAACATGGCTAAAGATTGAGAATGAGTCATCCTCTCAAAAAGCTCTTTCCCATCTTGTGTTACATGATGATTCTCGTGTTTCCTGAAGGTAAAACCTGTGGCCAGCAGGAGGAGGCCTCTGTCTCTCCTACCTGATCTGCTCTCACAGCCCCATTCCCTGGGCTAGGTGGCTGAATGTGTGCATTTGACAGCACTGGACTCAAGCCTGTTTTTCTCTTACTTTCTGCATAGCTGAAATGCAAAATGCTCCAGAGGCGTGGTCGCTCATTTGTCCCCTCTTCAAGAGTATTTACTGTGAGGCAGCCACTGTTCTACGAGGTGGGATATCTCAAATCTCGTGGAATTGAAAGCAGGATGAAAGTGTCAAGAGATCCAGGCAGAATTCTTCCTAAATTAAAAGGTAATTCTCAGGGCTAGGGATGTAGCTCAGTGGTAAAGTGCTTGCCTAGAATACACAAGGCCATGGGTTCAATCCCCAGCACTGATAATTCTCCTCCAGATGACTAAGGTGTTCAGGGAGGGTAAAGACAGAAGGGGAAAAGCCATATACCAGTAGAAAGTGTGTAGGACGCGGGGCAGGCCCTGTGAGGATAACAGAACAGAAAAAGGGACAAGGCCAGAGGGCAAAGGAGCGCAGAGCTGTCACAGTGGGCAACAGCTCTGAACATGGTTAGTGGGCAGCAAACTATCTTCTCTGCTTGATTCCTCGTCTCACCATAGCACAGGTTACAAACCCTGACAGGGGCTCAAAAGTGGGTGAAGGGCAAGGAGCAGCCGGTCTGCCCAGGGCAGAGAATGAAAGAACAGAGACCAAGAGAACAGGATTCTCTCATGCCCGTTTTCCCTGCTGGAAATCATGCCCACTATATGCCATCAGGGAGAAGGACCTGGCAACCTACTCCCCCAAATAAATCCGCCATTGAAAACCCTATGAACAGCAGAGAAGCACTGGCAATAGTGTTTCACCTGTTGTATGTAGGGTCGCTATGAGTCGGACACCGACTCGACAGCACCTAACAACAACAACAACATATGCCATCACAATGTGATTTTGTTCCAAAGAACAATAAAACACCAAATTATTCTCCATTTACTTTTGGAAGATAGGATATAAACTTCCCTTTTCAATTCTGGGTGTAATATCCTTAGAATCTGTAAGTCTTTAGATCATATATTACAGAAATATGTGGGGTTTTATTGTAACATATTTAACATATAAGATGTTCATGATATATTAAGAATGAAATTACAGAAAAAACATGAAATTACAAGGGTTATATAATGTATGAACCTAGAGCATTCTAGCCATACTGGTTTTTTTTTTAGCTAATTAGAGAAGTCATAAATCCTCCACCACTGGGCCTTTACATATGCTGTTTCTTTCTTGAATACTCTCCCTTGGCCCCTTTACCTGCTTAACTGGTTTGGTTTGGTTGGTTGTTTTTGTTTGTTTGGTTGTTTATGGTTCTGGAGAAGTTGAACCCAGGCCCTCATGCTCCACCACTGAACTGTACCCTCAGTCAATTTTTTACCTTTTTTTTTCTTTTTGAGACAAGGTCTCAAGTTATGTAGGTTGCCTCTGGCCTCAAACTTATGATCCTCCTGCTTCTGCCTCCCAAGTCTCTGGAATTATAGGTGTGTGCCACCACAACCAGCTTGCTTATTTATTTATTTATTTATTTATTTATTTATTTATTTATAAGTCTCAAATCAAGACTATTTCTTGGCACTTACTGAAGTTTATAGTTACACATCTTCTTGTTAGTAGTAGTTTTTGATTACTATCTGTTCTCAAGATTATAAATTCAACAATGGCAGGAAACTTGTCTTCTTTTGCTCCCTATTGCATCTCCAGAATCTGGAAGATGATAGATAATTTTTTTCCCCCAGTACTAGAGGTTTGAACCCAAGGCCTTACACATGCTGCTAGGCAAGTGCTCTACCACTGACCCACATCCCAAGACCCTTTTTAAAATTTTAAATTTTGAGACATGGTCTCCCTAAATTTCACAGACTATCTTTCTCATTGAACTCCCCCTGTCTCAGCCTCCCAGGTAGCTAGGATTACAGATGTGCACCACAGCATAGTGCCTGACATGTAAAATATTTAAAAAATATTTATTGAGTCAAAGTTAACTTTTGCATCCATAAATGCCATCTTAAAACAGTTTTCATGCAGTTTCTCTATATTTCTGAATCCATGAATGACAGTCAAAATATATTTCAAACTGATTAAACTGAATATGCCAAATTTTTCAAAATCAATAGAACAGGTAATTCACTTTTGAAGTCTTGAAATTTCTTAAGAGAATACAGATATGGAAACAGCATCCACAGGGAATATTTAGTAATGCAAGGCAGGTCCTACATTTAGACAGAGGAATCACAACCCTTAAAAGCTCAGATTGCTACGCTGGATTACAAAACAGATGCCCATAGACACAGAGTGAATTTCTCATGAGTGCACAGAGAAGTTAGCCTTAGGACCTTTTAATCCAATGCTCATCTACCTCAACAACACAAAGAAACAGAGTAAGTTCCAATCCAGGTGCAGGATTAAAAGAAACCCAGAGGAGAAATAAAGCAGGAAGGCGAGAGTGTGGAAGAAACCCTAGTTGGAGGAATACCTGCAAACGTCCTATAGACTGTTGGACAAACCAGCCTGGAATACCACAAGGCAGGTCTTGATCTTGACTTCTTCTCTAACTAAAGAGTAAGTTTCATTTCTTTTATTAAAGAAAGTTTGTGGGGAGTTGTCTTTGATGTAGGAAGATCTAGGTGACATCACTGAGTACCTATTGCCTTGCATGGTGTTTAGCACATGCTGGCACAACTCATTCATTTGTCAAATGAATGAGTGGATGAGCATGTCATCTCCAGACTCCCCTAGATTAACCATTGCTTGCCAATGTTGGAAAATAGCACATCAAGAACAGCACCCAGAGGTAGGCTCCCCCTCAAAAACAAATAATCCAAGCATTAATTGCTAGAACCTGTCAACATTTCCCTATATGGCAAGAAAAGATTTTGTAGATGTGATTAATAAGGGATCTAGAGATGGAGGGTTATCCAAATAAACTCTCAAGGCAATCATATATATGCTTGTGAAAAGGAGTGAGAAGAGGGAGATTTGCACAGGGAAAATAAGAAAAGTCAGGATGACCACAAAGCCAGAAACTGGAGTGATGTGACCATGACCCAAGAAATATTGCAGCCACCAGAAGCTCCAAGAAGCAAGGAACAGATTTCCCCTAGAACCTTGGGAGCAAGCATTGCCTTGCCAATACCTTGATTTCAGCTCAGTGATACAGATTTCAGATTTCTGACCTCCAGAACTCTAGGAGAATAATTTTCTGTAACCTACCAAATTGCGGTAATTTGTTATTGTTGTTGTTAGGTGCCATTGAGTTGGGTCTGACTGATAGCAACCTTATTACAACATAAACACTCCCCAACTCTGTGCCATGCCCATGATCTTTTTATGTTTGAGCCCATTGTTGCAGCCACTATGTTTCTTCTCATTTGGAGTCATGCCACGTCAGCAAAAGTAATTCCCAAGGACTTTACTCCGTTCCTATAAATAAGGTCGACTCTTCTTTGAGGAGGCAACTCTTCCCCAGTCATTTCTTGAATATTTTCCAGCCTGGGGGGCTCATTTTCCATCACTATCATAAATAGTGCCTCTCTGCTGTTCATAGGCTTTTCAGTGGCTAAATATTATAGCAGTCATAAATACATATTTTGGTATTGGGAACTGATGTTGTAATCTAATAGATGTCTGAAATGTGTATGTCACTTTGGAACTGGGAAATGGGTAAAAGCTGGGGAAAATGTTTGAGGTGCATGGCGGTAAAAGCCTACACTGCTTTATGCAGATGGTTGGTAGAAATGGCCATTAATGGTGCTGCTTGTGAGGGTGCGGGAGGAAGGGAGGAACATGGGAGGAAGCCCACTTATTTTATCATAAATAGAATGCTGATAGCAATGTGAACTTTAAAAAGTCTGTGGGAGAGAGCTTTGAAGGAAACAAGACGTTTTTGGAAACTAAAGGAAAGGTCTAACTCAATTATGTCCTATTGTTATGTGGAAAGAAGACCTTGCAAGCAATGAACTTCATACTTAGTGAGATTTTCAAGTGAAGTACTGAAGGTACAGCCTGGCTTCTTCTTACAGCTTATCCAGGTCAAGTATCTCTAATCCAAATTCAGAAATTCAAATACTCTGAAATCTGACATTTTTTGAGTGCCAGCCAGTAAAGCCTACGCAAATATTCCCAAATTAGAAAAACTCCAAAATCTGAAACAGTTCTGCTCCCAAGCATTTGGAGAAAAGGGATATTCAACCTGTTGTAAAATTTGATAGGAAAAGAGGTAAATTGAGAGAAAAATTGTTAAGCAAAACAAAAGAACCTCACCTTGATAAATTGGGAAATGTCAGGCAATCTGGATCATTAAGAATGCTAAAATTGGGAGGTTCATTTAGTAAGGCATGCTGTGAGAAAAAATCCAAGGATATAACTGGACAGTCACTGGGTGGTGTCTGGGAAGATGCAAAGGTCAGAATATTCCCTCGCATGAAGGGTTCCTTGAAGAGATGAAGTACACAGTTCATAGATTGCTTGTTATCTCAACACAATGCAAAAATAGAGACAACAGGATCAGGAAGCTCTGTGGACCAGCACTTTGTCAAATGACATGAATCCCACAGGAGACTCACAAGATTTTTGAGATTATTATATCAGCAAAAACACTGCCTACCAGGACCAAAAGGGACAAAAAAAAGGACAAAGTGAAGCAGGCTATTAGACTCACAAAGTTTTATGGGCAAAAAGCAGAATGATAAACTTCCACCAGTTTGTGAGAAATTGTTACAGCAGCCACAGGTAGTACATATACACACTCTCTAGATGATCAACATTTATTTTTTCTGGTATGGGGGGGTTGAACCCAGGGCCTTGCCCATACTTTGCAAGTGTGCTACCACTGAGCTGCGCCCTCAGCCTCTTTTCTATTTTTTATCTTGAGACAACATCTTGCTAAGTTATGCAGGCTGCCCCGATCTCAAACTTGTGGTCCTCCTGCCTCCACCTCCTGAGTTGCTGGAATTACAGCCATGAATCACTGTGCCTGGACTCAACAAGGCATTTTTTTTTTTTTTTTTTTTTTTTGCAGTACTGGGCGTTGAACCCAGGACCTGGCACTTGCATGCTTTGCAAGTGCTGTACCACTGAGCTGCACCCCCAGCCCAATTTTTTTTTTTTTTTTTGAGACAGGGTCTCGCTAAATTACACAGACTGCCTCTGATCTCGAACTTGTGAGCCTCTTGCCTCTGCCTCCTGCACTGCTAGGATGATAGGCATGTGCCACCACACCTGGCTCAACAAGACTTTTTTAAAAATTAAATCAAGTTACAACGAAAAATAATTACATCAAAAATACATGCTGTATTTAAGGAATATTCACCATATATACACCTTTACATATATACATACATAGTATTATGAGTACTGATCTATATACACACACGTAAAGAAAATGCTCACATATACATGAAGGCATCTAAAAAATAGGAAAGACCATTGCCTTTAAGTTCCCCTTGTGTTGCTCTCAGAGCTTGTCTATCCCCCTTTCTTTCCCCTGAAGGCAACCACTATCTTAAATTTTGTGTTTATCCTTCTCTAACTTTCTTTTATGCGAAAAGGATGTAGCAATTCCCTCCCAAAGCAATCACAACCCCCAAAACAATCAGCCATTGAAAATCTCTGTATGTCTTATTCTTTGACTTACTGTTTGCTTAATATTGAGACACCTCATATAGCTGTAGGTCAATCATATTAACTATCGGACTGTGAAGATGGACAGATACACAACATAAAGATACTATAAAGATATTCCACAACTTATTTATTTATTCTTCAAGCAATGGACTCCTAGGCTGGGCCCCATTTTCAGCTCTGATGGACAGCAAATGCCACTGGGAACACTCTTGTGCATGCTCACTGAGGCATGGGTGTGAGAATTGACTCGGGTACAAACCTGAGTAAAATTGCCAAGTCTAAAGGCGGGAGTATATTCATCTCTAGTAGATGTGTTCTGTTCCAAAGTAATAGAACAAATGCTTAAGATTAATCTCAAGTAGCCAGTTTCTTCCACTCTTACTCTCCTAGCACCTATTACCTCCATAATTTGTTTGATAAATGATCATATTTTACTTTGTGATCTCTTTCCTATAGCATTACTGCATGGCCAACTCTTGGATTCTTACTCATCTTTTCACATGCTGGCATTTAGAACTAGATATGATATGCATTTAATGTGGGAAGGGACTACATGTTCTTGGCAGAAGTGAAAGAGTAAATGCAGAGGGAAATTAGGGCGCCAGCTGCACATCTGTAATACCAGACACTTGGGAGGCTGAGGCAGAAGGGTCAGGGGTTCAGTGCCAGAGACAGCCTGTGTAACTTCATGAGACTGTGTCTCAAAATAGATGATATAAAGGGGGATAAGGGTGCAGCTCAGTGGTAGAGTACTTGCATAGTGAGGCCCTGGGTTCAACCACCTTGTTGTTGCTGTTAGGTGCCGTGGAATCAGTGTCTGACTCATATGTACAACAGATAGAACACTATTGTCAGTGCTTTTTGCTGTTCATAGGGTTTTCAATGCTGATTGTTTTTTGGGAGTGGGTTGCCAGGTCCTTCTCCCAAGCCTATAGCTCCTGGTATTCCTAAGCAGTCTCTCATCCCAGTACTAACCAGGCCTGACCCTGCTTAGCTTCTGAGATCTGATGGGATTGGACGCCACAGTGGTATAGCTGCAGGCTCAACTACCTAGTACTGCAAAAATACATACATACATAGGGATTAAAGGCATAAACTCTGGAGCCAAAATGTTTGGGTCCAAAACCCAGCTCTGACATTTACTAGATATATAACCTTGAGCTGGTGATTGCTGTGTCTCTGTCTCAGCTACCCACAATGTAATTTGGGGAAAACAATAATACTTACTTCAAAAGGTTGTGAGAATTAAATGAGTTAATATGTGAAACACTGTACTGTAGCAACCACTACATAAGTGGTTGTCATTATTATAATTCATGCTGTTGCTCTCCTCAAAAGCAAGCATATGTAAAAATGTTATATGCTTATAGCGATACCATTGTCTCACACTTCATAGAAATGATCACATGCAAACACCCACATGTTCCTATCAACAAATATAAAAATCTTTCTGTATCAGTCCTTCCAATTTTTCCTCATTCTGCAGTGGATTCTCCTATCTGATCGGATCCCTCGATTGTGCTGTGAATTCCAGCTCAGTTCCCCAACACTGCCAAGGCAGGCTTCCTTCCTCTCTATCATTCTCATCACACAGACATTCCCCAGATCTTCTACCACAAAACACAGACAACTTAGGCCCAACATTCCCCTCAAGCTACCTTCCATTGTCCTTAAACTAATTCATAAGTTAAATAGTTAAATAAAGTTAACTATGGGAGAGAGAGACAGACAGAGGGAGAGGGACAGGGAGAAGGAGAGGGAGAGGGAGAGGGACAGGAAGAGGGAGAGGGAGTTACCTACAGCTCTGATTTGCTCCCCATTCTGCCCTACCCACTGGGAATGATCATGTCAAGGTCACCAGTATCTTCCATGCCATTGAATCACACAGTCACTTCTCTGTCCTCTCATACTGGACCTTTTGGCACCTGGTGACACAGCAGATCATTTGTTTCTCAAAACACTTTCCTGGGCTTCCTTTACACTATATGCTCTGGTGTCCCTCCCACCTGATTTGTCCCCTGGCATAGGCTGTTCCTCTTTCCTTCTCTATGCTCTCTCCCCAGCTCATTCTGTTCATTCTTGTGCCTTTAAAATGCTGATGACTTCCAAAATACCAGCCCTGATTTCATGGAGCTTCAGACTTCCACATCCAGCTGCTTGCTGGATATCACTTTGATGTCTCACAATAGCAATGATGGTGGCTAAGCAATAATCACACAGACTTGCTCCCTTTGCTCAGACATCCAAACTTGTTTGGTGCCTTTGCCTAAGCTTTTCTCTCTGCCTGTGATAGATCTCTGTATCTCCGATTCCTTAGTCATTCAGGTCTTTGCTCCAATATCACCCTCTCAGACCCTCTCTGACCACTCTCTCCAAAGTAGTCCCTAACTATGTGTGGCTCTTGCCATCACAATGTTCTTAGGGTCTTTATAGCAGGATTATCATCAAAAACCATTTTGTTCATTAATGTCTTTAATGTCTCTTCTCCTTGCATCTACCCCTACCCCTTCTTAAAATATTGGTGCCTTTAAAGTGAAAACATAAGCTAAATTAGCACCAGAAACATCCCATAGATAAGAGGAAATACATTTTTCAGGTGACATGTTTACAGAATGCTTGGGAACATAAAACAATAGCATCTCCTAGATGCCAAGAATGCAAAGATAGCAGGGATGGAGTGGTAGATGGGACAGGAAAGCAACGTCCTTGAATATCTGGCACATAGAGTGCTAAATAAACAGTTGCCAAATCAAACTACTGATTGATTCATTTTCTTCCACAAAATTACATCTCCACAAATAGGAGACAACAGAAACCTTCTTAACACCCACTGTTAATATTTGAGGAACTATACATACATAAGTAATTATAATGGATTTGAATGTGGAGGCACTAAAATTTTTCTATAAATCAGGAATTACAGAAAGCACCGATATTTATGGGTCCAGGCATAGCGTAACTTATAACCAAGCATGCTAATGTTTTCTGTTCCCAAGCATTCTATAATGGTTATTTTTGTGTCTGGATTTCTGACTTAGCTGCAAGATGTAAAAATCCTACCTAATCAGTCAACTTGCTTTGGCTAAATCACCAGAAACACCTTAAAAGTAAAAATGACCTTCTAATTATTCCACATATAAATCTTTGATGTTAAATCCCTAAGATAAAAATAACCTTTGGTAAAGATACTCCTATTTTAAAAGCAAAGGAAAGGTGAAAAGGATGGTATGTGAGCTGGAAAGTCAGACTCAAAATTAGTTCTTTAGATATTAACCGTATGGGAATCAGTTCTCAAATATAACCATAATGGCTTTATAGACTTCTCTTCTCTAAAAAGCATAGCTTTTAAATTAATTTCTCTCTCTTAAAACCATATTTACTGAGTCACCAGTATTTTCCTTATTTCATTAATTCCTTTTCACCATGTCCCTCTCCACTCTCACTCCAAGTCTGAACTAAGAAATACAACATCTGAGAAATCGGAAATGTAGGCAAAGATGTTTTATTCATGGTTAGGTTTACATAGTTCCAAAAAGGAAACATAATTAACCAAACACCTAGAAGTACCAGAAGAGGTTCTCTGGCATCAGCAGAAGGCACTGATGATAACAGAAGAAAGCTTGATACAGATCTTCAGGTACAGATACGCCAGGGTCCTTCCTGTTAAATGAAAGGCTGCTCTCTGGGTGGTATAATTAGTAGGCAGGGGTGGAAGAAACTGAAGACTCTTCTCTACTGGTGTAGGCAGCCAGACCCCCCCCCCCAAGGGTATTATTGCAGAGGACAAGACGGTAACTACTAGGTAGCAATGACAATAATCTCAGCTATAATGACAATGATGCAGATGCCATCAGAGCAGCTTGATGAGGTCTAGAAACCCTTAAGGCACCTCCTAATTGTCCCTGATCCCTTCCTTAGATGAGTGTCAAAATCCATTTTCACAGACCCATTCCAGTGCCTTCCATTAAAGTATGGCAATACCGGGTGTGGACCAGCACTGCCACATACCAGTCCTAGTACTTGCTAATTTGGAAAAATGTAAATATCACGCATCATTTAGAAATGAGTCAAATTTAAGATGGATAAAAAATATGTTGTTAAAAGATACACAAACACACCAGGTACTTTTGGTGGTATGGCTTAAAACCCTGTGCTTGGCTATAAAAAGCATTATAAACAACATTAATGAACAACAGTTATTTTTAAAAAGAAGAAAGTATTCTACTATACCAAAACTAGTTGAAGACATTAAAATCAAATCTTATGCAAATACCTTTATAAAACTGAATTATATAATGAAAACACTGAAATACACACTACTTTTTATATATTAATACTGAATGTGTTAAATTACTACAAATTAAAGATATGATTTGAAAACTAGGGCTGTTTCAAAATACTATACTCAAATTTCATTCTTTAAGAACCCAGGGAAATTGCCAAATCATCACATTGTCCTCCCAGGAGGGTGTCATGATGGTCAGGACCAGGGGTGTCTCTTCTGAGCAAGAACAGAGACATTAAGTAACACTCAAAGACAAACAAGACTACAACATCAGGCCCAAACATAATTCACTTCCTGAGACTCACATGGAATTTGTTGACTTTAAGGAGGCCTGTCAACCTTGTTTTTAAATATTGAGGATCCTACTTTCTGGCAGCATTTTGTAGACTCGTTGCAAGTAGCCATAAAAATAGGGCTTTAGGGAGAAATGGCACACAGACGAACTTCTAAAGAAATAGGCAGCTGTAGCAGAAGGCCATTATTCTCTTTTTATGAGTCACAAACAGTAAAAGAATAGATAAAACATAATTATGATTATATTGGGGCTGGGGTTTAGCTCAGTTGGTAGAGTGCTGCTCTGCACTCTCTGAGGCCCTGGGTTCCATCCTCAGTACTGGAAAAAAAAAGAGAGGGAATTGGCAGGCCATAACTAAAACAATCCTGAAGCAATCAGCCATCGAAAACCCAATGAAGAGCAGAGAAGCACTAACATACCATTGGGCATGGCACAGTGTCAGGGAGTGTTTAATTCTGTTGTACACTAGCGTGGCTATAAGTCAGACCTGACTCAGCAGCACCTAACAACAATGATGACTATATAGACCACAGTGGATTTCAGATTTAGACTTTTATAATGTTTTATGAATCATTCTCAATGTAACATTATTCCTCCTGAGTTCACAGAACCTAATTTTCTTCATCAATAATGTGGTTTAAAAGTTCATACCATTGGTATTATCCATGTCAAAAGACTTTACTCTTTATGTAGAATAGTAGCCAGTCACGTCCCTCCAGTCTCATGCCCAACCGAAACTCATTATAATGAAGAGAGAGAAACAGAAAAGGACTTCTGGAACGATTTATTTTCGTGTGACAGCAATGAAGCTGGTGTATCATAGCTTGAAAAATGCACAGTAATCACTGTGTTATAACAACTGCATCAGTCAAAGGTAAGTGATTTTTCTCAGAAAAAAAAAATTGATTTTCCCTATGACACCTTTTCTTCACCCATCAAAAAGTACCACACAGGTAATTCCCACCTACGGTCAGGAAGCTTCAGTGCCATGTGGCATACACAAGTAGGACAAGCTCAGCCCCGTGGGGTGGCACAAGTCTCCATTCCCGTTCCTTTTCAAAAACGGCTCACAAGCTCCTGTGCTTTATAATTCTTCTCTAGAACCTTTCCGTGGCTCCTGGGAGGCTTTGTCTTCTTTACTGGGAGCCAACCACGTGAGATACACCTTTACTGGGTCGATGTTCCAGTGTTTGTGGAAAGATACAGGAACTTGATGAGAAAGGTAGTCCTTAGGGTAATCCACTGGCCGAGCCTGCATGAGGGAGAGAAGAGAATTACCAAATGCTGTCGTGTTGATCAAAAGTAACCATTTAAGGATGACATTTGAGCCAGGCCTAGTGGCGCACACCTGTAACACACCTGTAACCGCAGCACTCAGGAGGCTGAGGCAGGAGGATTGATGCCAAGTTCAAAGACAGTCTGGTCCATGTAGCAAGTTCCAGGACAAGCTGGGCTATACAGCAAGTCCCTATCTCAAAAAACCAAAACCAAAACCAAAACCAAACCAACAACAACAACAACAACAACAACAACAAAAATAAACCCAAACAAAATAAAAACAAAAATAAAAAACAAAGGATAACATTTGAATTTATAAAGTAACTTCTTTCCTTCAATATTTGATACTGGTTAAAATTTTTTCTGTCATCTTCCATTTAACTCCAGCTCTTTGCTTTTTGTATCTCCAATTATTTTAATATCTCAAATGCTTTGCTTCTTGCTTCTGTGTTCCAGAGTCTTGCCATTGGGAGATTCCTTAAGTATGGTAATAAATACAAAATGTTTGCCTTGGTAAATCACTGAAGTTAGTAGTATGACTTCTGAAAAAAGGAAGGAAATTTATTTCCCATGTCTTTCTCAAGAAACTTGGCCACACATGGGTTATGTGGGGGGCTAAGGAAGGAGTTCTTAGGGTCCACTAGGCCTATCTACTGCTCTATCATAACTAGGTGATGTCTTTCAAAGAAAGAGAACATGGAGTTCATTGGGGAGAAAGGTAATATAATCCTAGTGCCAGAATTGTGAATGAAAATAGTAGCCCAAAACAGGCTGCAAGAGGACCTAAAAACAGTTTTATATTGTCATTTCAAAATTCTTTAGAACTTAGAAAATGAAATGTAACCAGAATTAGATATACCTGTAATGATGAGATTGAAGATATAAAGTATAGCATTAGAAGGAAAGTAGAAACCAGATATGATTTTGTTTGTTCTAAGAAAAGTATTCATCTTCTTTCAATGTTCTTCTTATTTTGTTTATGGTCCATCTGTCTTATATAACAACTCATTGGGTTATCAATACCAAAATTGTCTTGACTATGAAAACTTGATATAACACATTTCAAAAACAAGTCTTCTCTAGGCTAGTATTTTATTACAGTGTTCTTACAATTTTGGCACCAAAAAACTCTCTTGGATGGTGTATTGTATACCTCTGTTCAATTTTATCTCATTTAATCTTTGAACCAAAGTTTGGCAAGATGGACAGAATATTATTGGGATTAGGAAACCGGAGAAAGGAACTGGGATTAGGAAACCATAGAAATGTATGCCCAGTAAATGTCTTCCATAGGGTTTTCAATGGCTGATTGTTTCAGGATTCCTTCGAAGTGGATTGCCCCATCCTTCTCCCATTTTTGAGATGCTGGGAACCGAACTCAGGACCTCAGAAACTGCAGAGCAGTGCTCTACCAACTGAGCTAAATCCCAGCCCTAAAATAATGTAGGGGGAGAATTCTCACAATTGCTGTTTTATTTGCCTTTTAAAAAATTTAAGTGCTCATTGAGTTAAAAATCTAAGGGAATTTTAAAAGGAAAGAAAATAAGATAAAAAATACACACTGGATTGCAGTCTAATTGAATTGGGAAGGTTTTGAATATTAGTTGAGGGAATTCATGTACTTTTGATGCTTATTCACAACACCCTCTGAGAATTTGCTAGCAGAGAAGAAAACCAAGGAGAAACATACTGTCAATTTAGTTCTCAGATAATTCCACAATGGTCCCCAAGAAAGATGTAAAAACAATGGAAACAAATACTTCCGGTTTATTCACGTGTGAAAATGAATTGCTGGAGATACAGATGCATTAACAGGAAAAAAGAAAATCTCTAACTTCTTCTCCTCTGTTAATGCAGATTCGAGGAATGACTAACTGCATCTCAGGGAGCCCATGCATGCATATGAACAGCTGGCTTGTTAAGCATTAGAATGTGCTGGTCATTTTCAACATACAAAGCCATGGAAAAGAAGATGACAAAACTAGAAAAGTGAAATCCTTCCACAGAGGCATCTGCAACACTGAGAAGTCTACAGAGCCTCTAATAATCTCTGGACCCAGAATGCCCAAAGGAAATCCCAAACAGGCAGTTCCGGGTGGGGAAGGACTTGGGAACTAAGGAATGAAAGCAGCTGTAATAAGACAAAAGATGGCTTAAACTGTATGAGGATATAAACTAGGCAAAATTAAAACTTTCTTATCTCTAAGTATTAGAGAACACGGAACAGAGCAATTAAAGGAGATGAAAATTGTATTTCTTAAACCAGGTGTGGTGGCATACACTTGTAATCCCAGGGCTCAGGAAGCTGAGGCAGAAAGATTGTGAGTTTGAGGCTAGCCTGGACTACATAGGCAGTCAAGACCAGCCCAGGATACAAAATGAGACTCTGTTTCAAAAAAACAAAAAACAAATAAAAAATTATATTTCCTTAGACATACACCTATTTATTTAGGCAGTACTTGGGTTCAACTCAGGCCTCACACATACTATACAAGTGCTCTATCATGGGGCTGCACCCCCAGCCCATTTTTTATTTTTGAGAGTGTCTTGCTAAGTTATGCAGGCTGCTTCTGGCCTTGCAAACTCACAACCATCTTGCCTCAACCTCCTGAGTCACTGGGTCTAGAGGCATGTGCCACCATGCCCAGCTTATACTTTAAAAAAAAAAAAAATCTGTATTGAGAAATGATTTGTATATTATATACTTAGTGGTCTGAACAATGTTGTTTTTTTGTTTTTTGTTTTTTTTTTTTTTTTTTTCTGCGATACTGGGGATTG
>VMDO01026897.1:0-17596 GCA_007922755.1 Pedetes capensis
TGTCACTGAGGATTCACTCCTGGTCCTTCAGGCCTGGCTGGGGATCTCCATCCAAACTCTAGCCCTCTCTCTCTTCCTCTGGGAGACCCCCCAAATCCAGCATCACTTCTCCCCTAGATAGTTCCCCGGCCTTTAGGCTTTTCCATTTGTCCTGATTTTTCTTCTTCTCCTCCTTTCTTCTTTCCTCCTCCTCCTCTTTCTCCTCCCTCTTTTTCCTTCTCCTCTCCCTCCCTTCCCCTCCTCTTCCTTCTCCTCTTCCTCCTTCCCCACCTCCTCCTGGTCCTTCTACTTTTGTAGTACTGGGGAATTGAACCCATGGCCTCACCATGGCAGGCAAGTGCTCTACCACTGAGCTGCCCCTGCCAGCCCCTTTTTAATTAAAAAAAATTTTTTTTACATTTTTTCTGGTATAAAGGGCTGAACCCAAGGCCTCATGCATACTTTGCAAACACTCTACCAGTAAGCTGCACCTATGGCCCTTTTCTTAATCTTGAGACAGGTCTCATCAAGTTATGGCCGCCTCTGACCTCGAACCTGCAATCCTCCTGCCTCTGCCTCCCGAGTTGTTGGGGTTACAGGTGTGCATCACCACAGCCAGGTTTCTTTCTTTTTTTTAATTTTTGAGATAGGGTCTCGCTAAGTTGTATGGCCTCTGGCCATGAACTCTAGATCTCCTGCCTTACCCTCCCGTGTCACTGGGGTTGCAGGTGTGCTCCATAGCACCCAGCTTGTCCCCTTAAATGGCATGGCCAGCCCTGCTCCCCTGCTTGGAACACCTATACTCAATTCTGCCATTGACCTTGTTCACTCTGTGCCAGACTCTGTGCTAAGGCTTTCTATGCACTTTTGCATTTAATGCACTAACTTCCCCTCTGAGACCCAGATGGCCTATGTTCAAATCTCTATTACTGCTAGCATCCCCATTTTCCAGGAGGGGAAACTGAGGCTTGGAGGGGTTAAGTAAGGAGCTGAAGGTTACACGAAAAGTTTGTTGCTGTTGTTAGGTGCCGTCGAGTCAGTATCCGACTCATACCGACCCTCATAGGGTTTTCAATGGCTGACTGTTCCGGGATTGCCTTGGGAGTGGATTGCCAGGCCCTTCTCCCATTTTTGTGGTGCTGGGAATTGAACTCAGGACCTCAGAGACTACAGCGCAGTGCTCTACCAACTGAGCTAAATCCCAGCCCACATGGAAAGTAGACAGGCTAATTCAACTCCAGATCTCAGGGTCTAGAGCTGGCATTTACACTAGGCTGAGTCTCAGAACTGTGGAGGCTGGGCCTTTAGTGCTGGGTCTCAAAAACTTGCTCACGAACTATAGCCTGGTGCGGTGGCACATACCTGTAATCCCAGTGGCTCGGGAGGCGGAGGCAGGAGGATCGCAAGTTCCAGGCCAGAGGCAGTCTGCATAACTTAGCAAGACCCTGTCTCAAAAAAGTAAAAAAATGGGCTGGGGGTGCAGCTCAGTAGTCCAGCAATTGCAGAGCATGCAAGCTCGAGGTCCTGGGTTCAACCCCCAGTACTGCAAAAAACAAAAACAAAAACAAACAAAAAAACCTTGCTCAAAAACTATGATGGACTTCCCACACTCAGGGTCCTCTGTGATCTTCCCTCTGGGCTCTCTGTCCTCCCCAAGCCCTCAGGCCACCCAGTGTTATGGATGCCTGTCACTCAGGTCCTGGACAAGCTGCCCTTGCCGCCATGATGGGACACCACTATCTGCCCAAGGGACTCTTGCCTCCCAAAGCCCAGCGCCCTGCCTGGCTCCCAGGTTTGTGGCCCTCCGCTCCCCCAGAATACGGAGTCTCCTTTCCCTTTCAGGCCCGGGGCTTGGCCCTGCACTCACCCCTCTGGGGCCTCTTCGGAGCTGGAGCGCTCCAGGCTAGGACAGGCTGATCTGTGGCAAGTGCCAGTAGCAGCCTGGGGCATAAACTCAGGGAGGGGCCAGCTTGCCCAGGGTGTGGCTAGTCGCTCCACCTCCCACCCAGAAAGGACAGAGAGATCCACGTGTTGTAAACAGAGCCCAGAGCCCAACTTCATAACCCTCCTGCCTGCTTCCAGCCCCCGCTCAGCTGGGAGTCCGTGTCCCAGGCTCGTCTGCCTTAGAATCCAGGGCCCCACCGGCCTCCCTCAGACCCAGGGATCCAGGCCCCAAACCTCCTTCCTCAGACCCAGGCCTCCAGGCCCCAGCCCTCCTGCTTCAGATCCAGGGGGCCAGGCCCCAGCCTTCCAGCCTCAGATTTAGGAGTCCAGGTTCCCACCCTCCACCCTCAGACCGAGGGCTCCAGGTCCAATCCTCCTCCCTCAGATCCCGGAGTCCAGGCCCCCAGCCTCCTCCCTCGGGTCCCAGGAGTCCCAGCCTCAGTCCTTAACACACTGTCCCCTCTCACCCAGCCAGGCTGCCCTCCCTCACCCCAGAGTGGATTCAGGGAGCCAAAGGCCCAATGATCTCAGTTCCCACCCCCAGTCTGGCCCTGGCACAGGCATCCCCAGCTGTTAGGGGGCAGTGGGAGGTGGCCAGCCCTGCCTGTCCCTCCAGGGAGGACAAAAGCCAATTAAGGCAGTGCCACGCTTAGTTAGGAGACGGAGCCACGTGTCCCACTGGCTGGTGTTCCTACAGTGGGCACCCTGTATCTGCTGCTTATCCTTCATTGCCCACCCTGCTGTGACCGCCACCCACCACCTCACAGGGGACAATGGAGGCTCAGAGAGTCACTTCATCCGTGTTATGCCACAGGGCCCTTGCTTAGCCAGCTCTTTCTCAACCTCCAGGCCTCAAGATGACACACTTCCTGATTGTGCCCTTCCACCTAAGATGGGCACCCCCTTTCTTTCCTCACTAACCTTTCCTTCTTCTGGCTTCGCATTTTATGCGTTTTGAAATTACACACCTGGTTACATGTTTGTTGGGTGTTTTCTATAGGAAGAACCAGGTTTTAAGGAGCCATGAAGCCTTTTTTTTTTTTTTTTTGAGACAGGGTCTCTCTATGGGACCTAGGGTGGCCTCAAACTCACCCTGTAGCCCACGTTGGCCTGGAACTTTTGATCTTCCTGCCTCAGCCTGCCAAGTGCTGGGATTACAGGCACGCACCCTGTCTGGCTGGGGGTAAAACTCTTTAGGAAGAATTCAAAATTACAAACACAAAATTAGGTATGGGGCCTTGGAAGGGGCCAGTGCAAATAAGAGGCCCCGAGGCCTCGGCTTCATTTACCTGGCTGTCAGTGGGCGTCTGCCCCTGGACTGCCATTTCCATGAAGGCACAGGGTAGCCCCAGGACCTATCATGGGGCATAGCACTTGGTGGGTGCTCAGCAAGTATTTGAAGAAGGGAGACATAAAGAGGCAGGGTGGGGGCCATAGGGGCTGGATGGGAGCTTGGAGAGGACTGCTCCTCCCCAGAGGCAACATATGGACAGACGAGGGCCGCGGGAGGCAGTTAGGCTTGGCAGCTGTGACAGAGGCCCAAGCCACCTGCCAGATGATCCTAGACGAGTCTGGCTTCCTCAGCCATTCTGCCCACCCAGGGTGAGTGATGTGCTTTATAAGCAACACCTCATGGCGGCATTTCCTTCGTTCCTTCCTTCCTTCCTTCCTTCGGCTGGGGTTGGAACCCAGGGCCTCATGCATACTAACCATGCGCTCAACCACTGAGCTGTCCCTGCAGCCCAGGGGGGCATTAGGTGCACACGGTTTGTTCTGTGGACTTGCTCAGCCTCCCTGAAATGATGGGTTGGGTTGTTTTTCTCTGTAGTACTTGTCATTACCTAACATACTCTATGATTTCCTATTTGTAGGTTCCCTGAGGGCTAGGCCTTCTATCTCTCGTATTCAGCGCATGGGCAGTGTCTGGTGCACTTGGTAAATAAATATTGACTGACATTGTGATTTCCCACTTTTGACACCCAGCATCCTTCACTTCCCACACTGGGCACCCTTCACGGCCCACCCTGCTATGACTGCCATCCCCACCTCACATAAGGGGAAACTGGGATAGGAGGTTTCTACTGAAGATGAGGGGAAGTGAGGGGCACGGTGCACACCTATATTCCCAGGGCCCCTAGTACTTTAAAAAATTATTTTTTAAAAGATGAGGAGAGAAGATACTTTCCACAGAACAAGCAGCTTGAATGGAGTGGTGGGGAAAGGGCTGGATCTCAGACTTTGGTGACTTCAGGGCCCTACCCTTTACCCTGCTCTGGGTGGCTCCTTGATGGCTGGGCTGCCTGGAGCCAAGAGGAAGGGATGCAGAGGTTGCCAGAAACTTGCTAAGAATCCCAGGCAGAGGGCACTGGGGCAAGAGCAGGTCCACTAGGGCCATGTGTGAGCATGGCATGAGTGGGACAAAGGTAGGGCTGAGGGGACTGGCGTGGGGGACCCCAGCTGACTGGACCCCAGCTTTTTGCCCTGAAAAGCTATTGAATAACTGGATCTAGCCTGGACTTTGGCCCCTGAGGACACAGTATGGCAGTGTACTTTCCTGCTCCTTGCTGTCTGAAGGGACCCATCTTGGACGCAAGGGTCATGAGCTATGTACGTTTCTTGGTCTGTGAGGGTATCTCTGTCTCTTGGCTTGTGAGGGCACGTCTGTATATGTATGAATCTATGTGCACATCTGAGTGTATACTGGTGTGTGTGTGTGTGTGTGTGTGTGTGTGTGTGTTGGGAACGAACACACATCTCTCCACTTGCTCCGGCATAAACCCAGGGAATCACTTGGCCACTCCTCCCAATCCAGTCTACCTTCCAGTCCTGTCCACTCTGCTCCCTAGGAATCTCTACAACCTGTTCCTTCTCCCACCTCCACTGTCCCCTCTCTAGTCCACACCATAGCATTCTCATTTGGGTGACAGTGTAAAGCTTTCTATGTGTCTCTGATTTCAGTGTTCTTCCCACAGCAGCCAGAGGACTTCTCTAAAATGTAAAACACACTCCTAGCCAGGCACTGGGGTGCACACCTGTAATCCCAGTGACTCAGGAGGCTGAGGCAGGAGGAGCGCGAGTTTGAGACTAGAGGCAGCCTACACAATTTAGTGAGCCCATCACACAAACAAAAAGATAAAAAAGGTGTTGGGGGTGGTAGAGCACTTGCCTAGCATGCTCACAGCCCTGGGCTCAACCTTCCAGTACTGCAAAAAACACAAACACAAACAATAACAAACAAAAAAAAACATGGTCCTAATCCTTCAGTGCCTCTCTGAGGTCCTAAATCCTATCTGCTTCCTCTTACCCTGCCTACCCCAGCTTCCACAATCATCCTCCCTCCTGCTGTGACTCTGTGCTGTCACGTGCTGCTTTCGTGGGCCTCAAGGCCTTCACCCATGCTGTCTTCTCGGTCCTCCCTGCCCCCTCCCTCAGCAGTTAGCCTGCCCATCCTTGGGTCCAGTGTCACTTTCCTGGGAAGGCCTCCTCTTTCATTTCCCCAGGATCGTCCCTCTGTTGAATCTACAATGGCTTCCGAGAATAGTCTTATTGGATTACTATCTCTGTGTGCCTTCAGCTCCACTGAGTCTGACCTGCTTGTCACCAAGAGCCCAGGCCAGGCACCACTAGGTGTTCAGTAAATGTCTGCTACATGAATCTCTGTTCCCCCAGCCTTTCGGGTCCAGAATCCCGCCCCCGTGCTGAGGACCGAACCCAGGGCTTTGCATTTGCAAGGCAAACCGCTCTGCCACTGAGCTAAATCCCCAACCCCTCGGGTCCAGAATCAAGGTTAGGCACAAGCGACTACCAACTCTCAAGCTCCCTGCCTCAAGGAGGCTGAGGGTGGCTATCTCTCTGCCTTCACCAGCCAGGTAAGGAAGCCCAGGAGGCTCAGTGTCGACATCTGGGAAATGGGGTGATCATGACATGAGCCTCATCCAGTTACTGGCAAGATCAAACTGATAATAAGCACTGCTCTGGCCAGACTGGATGCCCTTGGGTCAGGGTGGGGTCTGATTCAATGTCTGAGGCCTGGCAGGGGGCAGACTTCAGGAAATGACAGGCAAATCTGGGAGCCTGTAGGAATGAGCCTCTGTGAGTAGGTAGGTCCACAGGTTTCTGAGTAGGATTGGCTGTGCCCTGTGCGGAGAACCCTGCGCAAGCACATTCTTTCTGACTCCTCATGACAACCTTAAAGGCAGCATGCTTATTAATATTCCTGTGTTAGACTTCATACATTCTTCATTTATTCATCAAAGAAACATTTGAGCGCCTGTGTACCTGGCATTCCAGGCTTCAGCATTGTAGGGTAAACAAGGCAGACATGACCCCACTCTAAGGGAGCTTCCTGTCTACTAGGGACTAACAGTAATAACCGTATCACCTCTCCTGAGGGCTGGCTGTGTATCAGGCTCTCTACATCCACTGGAACCTCACAATAGCCCTGCAAGTCAGCTACTCCTATCATCACACCCAATTTAGAGTTCAGAAAGTTGAGGCAGGGCAAGAAGGAGCCTGTTGCCCAGTGTATCACAGCTCGTAGCCAAAGGAAGTGGGTCTCCAAGCCCAGGTTTTTAACCCAAAGTCTTTACTTCCTCTTGGTTTGCCGTCCTGCTGTGAGGCTCAGTGTCTTGCATGACAGAGTGAACCCCCCCCCCCCCAAAGCTCCAGGCTGAGCCTGTCAGAGCCTGTGCGTGTGCTCTGGAGTCCCTGTGGTTCTATCTTCCGCTAATGATGCAGGGGAAGTGGGACTTTGGCGTTTCTGGGACCAGGGGGCCATGCTAGTTTTTTTGCCTGCATAGGAAGTTCATACACATCCTCCTGGGGATTGACAAAGACTTATATCTGAGCCAGGACTTAATGCCTACCCCTGCCTGAGGCTTGCACTGTCTGTCCGTCTATCCAGTCTTTCTCCAGCCTTCTGATATCTAGGGAACGCAGGTGGCAGCTCTCTTTTCTCCTTCCGGGGAGTAGGAAGGTCCAAAGCCAACCCAGAGCCACCCTGTCCTGAAGGGGTGGTGGTCAGGAAACTATGCTCCAGTGCAGCCAGCCTGACGCAGCAGGTGGACTGACAATGGATGGATTGACTGAGGCTGGGAGAAGGGGGCTGTGATGAGCATGCCTGCCCCCGCCCCCCTGCACACCGGCCCCCTAAGCGCACCCACCCCTTCCTACCTTTTTACCTGACTCACCCCTAAACTTCCTCTTTTGCCAAGAGGTCCTAAACCCCTTCCTCATTATCCTCTCAAGGGCGCCGGAGACCTAAAAGTCGCGCTTGAACCAGGCAGAAAACGCTGAGAGCAGCGGTTGCCCTTGGTCACAACAGAGAACACGGAACCCGAGCGGGAACCCCGGTCCAAAAGACTTGCATTCTGTACTCTGTGGCCGCCGACGGCACGGGGGTGGTCCGGTAGTCCCTGGCGCCTGGGTGGGACATTCCACTCTCACATAATAACCCTTCTCCCAACCGTCCCCGTCCCCCACGCAGGGCAGCAATGGGCCGGCCCTCGCGCTCCCCGCCATCCCCTGGCAGTGCGCCAGGCCACTCCGTCCCGAGCGCCCCGCAGGATGTGCCAGGCGCCTTCCGGGCTCTGCCGGCTCACCTTTGGCCTTGCCTTTTCGCCATCGACGGCGACTGCGGCTCCTCGCCTCCTCTTTGGCCTTCTTCGTGTCCAGGGCCCCAGCGGGACCGAACTGCCCGGCTGACTCCATCACTGCTCCGCGGTCCCCATGCGGGGTCCGATATCAGCCGCCAGGCCCCGCCCCTAGAGCCGATCTTTACTACACACCACTGCCCGGGCCCCCACGCCAGCCAATCCCGGGGCTGGTACCTCCTTGGGTCCCGCCTCCAACCTCTAGCGCGGAAGGCTTGGCTCCGCCCCCCTCGCGCGTATTAAAGAGACCGCAGCCAACAACAGCAAAAAAAAAAAAAAAAAAAATGCAGCCCTGGAGGCGGCGATAAAGCATCCTTCCCACAGATCTGGCGCTGAGCCCCACAGGAAGAACTCCAGCAGGGAAGCCCTGGTCTTCTCGCTTGCAAGTGCTCAGCCTCGCTGACTCAATCACCTTGCCACGGAGGAATTCCCTAGAACGCCCTGCCAGCCCACGACGGGGGCTGAACGGGGACCTGGACTGGGGAGGAGGGGGCGGGAGGGACGCCGCTGAACGTCCTCCTGGAGGCAGGGCTTGGGGAACTGAGGGCGGGGCGGAGCCAGCCCTGGGGGCGTGGCTATACTAGGGAGCTTTCGGAAGAGGAGGCCCCACACCCTCTCCGCCTTATAGTTCCACTATTTGTGTTTTGTTTTGTTTGTTCACCCAAGTTGTTGTACCTCATTATTTTGGAAAACTGCAGATTTGCCCAGTTTGCATTCTATGAACACTTTACTCCATTTACTTGTCAACAAAAATACTTCTAAGCCAGGCAACATGGTGCATGCCTGTAGTCCAAGCTACTCAGGAGGCTGAATCAGGTTTGAAGCCAAAGGATAGCATGTGCAATTTAGCGAAACCCTATCTCAAAATTAAAGATAAAATAAAATAAAATAAAAATGGGGTTAGGAGGGTGACTCCGTGATGGATTGCTTTTCTAGCATGTGCGAGACACTGGGTTCAACTCCCAGGAGAGAAAAAGAATATTGTACTTATGTGTTAGAGTATAGATGCTAGTATTCCATAGATGAGGTTTATTGAAGTAAGATTGTTGTTGTTGTTGTTAGGTGCCATCGAGTAGGTATCTGACTCATAGCGACCCTACATACAACAGATGAAACACTATCGCCAGTGTTTCTCCACTATTCATAGGGTTTTCAATGGCTGATTGTGTTTTGGGAGTGGGTTGCCGGGTGCTTCTCCCAAGCCTACAGCACCTAGTGTTCCCAGGCGGTCTCCCATCCAAGTACTAACCAGGTCCGACCCTGCTTAGCTTCTGAGATCTGACGGGATCGCACGCCTGCAGGCGGTCGCTCTAGTACTGAGGGTTAAATCCATGGCCTCGCACATGCTAAGCCAGTGCTACCCAACAGAGCTGCACCACGAGCTCCTTTGTTTTTCTTTTTTTGTTTGTTTGTTTGTTTTGAGACTGGGTCTCCTTAAATTGCCCAGGCTGCCCCTGGCCTCAAACTCACGATCCTCCTGCCTCAGCTTCCCAAGTCGCTGGGTTTCTGGGCGTACAGCATGGTGCCCAGCTATTATAGCTCTCTTTCTTCTCTCTCCTCCCCTGCCCATGCTCTCTCCTTCACCAGAATGAAAGCATGAATAGGAGGCGGGAAGGAGAACGCTTGTGGGGAGGCCCTCAGACAGGAGCGGAAGTAGAGGGAGGGTGCCTGCCTGCGCGGGAAACAGAGGGGCGAGACTCGCGCCTGCGCACACCGGCCAACTGCCTCTAGGCTGCCTGGCAGGCGGCCTTACCAGCTGCCATGGTGTGGGTGGACATTCCTTGAGATTGGGGTCTGGAGCCCTGAAAAACAGTTCTTCATCATTTGCACTGAGAAGAGCAGGCTTCGAACCCTCTCTGGAACCAGCCCCTTTCCCCTTTCCTCTCAAAGCATACAACCATTGCTGGCACGGAGGCGTTAACTCCCTGGTTCTCCTGTCCTCGAGAAGGGACAGGCCCCAGAGCGGCCTCCTAAGCGCCCTCTGCTTCAGCACTGGGCCTGCGCTCTTTTACCCCTTGGGATACTTCAACAAGCGACGCCTCCCACCATTCCATGAATAAAACTCGCGTTCCCCCAGCCTGGAAAAGGAGGATCAGTGCCTGAGTGTCCCAGAGCTGGAGCCTGCACCCCAGGGGCGCAGCAGCCAGTTGCAGAGGAGCCCCAGGAAGAGGCGGAACCTTGGGCCCATCACCCTCTGATGCTGCTCTGCACCTTTCCCTCCATCCATCTTTGACCTTGCCAGGGACTTTGGCTCCCCACCCACCCCCTTCACCCCTCTCCCAGGCTCCTCCTTCCTGGGACCCAGCCTCCAAGGCCATTCCGCTTTGTTGAACTGAATTGCTGTGGAGGCAGCTGGCGAGGGAGCCAGTGTTCTCCAGGCAGCAGAAGCCAGACTTGTCCATCGTGGAGGGCATGAATGCCCCTATGTCATGGGGACACTCAGGAGGGTAAAGGCCACGCTGGGCTTTGCACCACCCCAGAGCTGGCCCTTGCTCAGTTTGTGTGGACGGATGAATGATCCCCAGAAGGAGAATTGCTTCCCTGATTTCTTGAACCCTTGCCCAGAGCTCCTTTCTACCTCAATTTGATTTTTCCCCAGATCCTGGGCAGGGAAGCAATCTGAGTCCAAGAAAATCTGAGCCTGGCTCAGACCTTGGGTTCTCCCTTATCTGCAGGGCCTTATGCAAGATTTTTTTTTCTTTGCAGTACTGAGGGTTGAACCCAGGGCCTCACACATGCTTTGCAAGTGCTGTACCAGGGAGCTACACCCTCAGCCCATTTTTTACTTTTTATTTTGAGACAGCGTCTCACTAAGTTACTCCAACTTGTGATCCTCCTGCCTCTGTCTCCCGAGCCGCTGGGATTACAGGCATGTGCCTCGTGCAGGGTTGGGGGTGGGGTGGGGGGAGATCTTTATCTTTCTGCCTGACCATCTTTATCTAGAAACTGAAACTGGGATTGTTGATCTTTATCTCCCAGGATTGTGGAAGGATGACCTGTGCTCACCTGGCAGACAGTAAGTTCTTAGGATTGCTCAGATGAATGAATGGTTGTCTCTTGGAGGCTGCAGTCCTCCCTGTTCACACTCACCTGTGTCCTGTTGGTATTTGTGATTCTGGGTGCTGGATTTCCTCCCTTGCAGTGATATTGCATCATGTCCTGACATTGCTTCGTAACTAGGTTTCTTTTGGAAGGATAGCTTTGCTCCTGGACTCACTGTTCCATCTGTCCTGGCTGGAGGATTTATTTCTGGAGATAAACTCACTTTGGATTCTGTTTCAGATTCTGTGACCCATTCGAAAAATGTCTTCCATTCTTGGGCTGATCGCTGTATGGATAGATCCTGCAGCTTTGTTAGAAATCCCCACTCTGTCCAAGACCCCTGCTTGGATTTGACTCCCTGGACTGGAGGGGTTTGCTGGGCCATAGGGTCTGACTGTTCAGGTCTCTCTTGGGATGTTGATTCAGTTTGGACAGGTGGTCCAGGTATAGCCTGGGCTGTAGGTGTTGACTTAGCTTCTTGTTGAGCTAGAGAAGGTTCTACCGACTGGGCTACACGTCCCTCGGTCAGATCTGGTTCCCACGGAGGTGTAGATGCTTTTCCTGGCCCAGGTCCCTGCTGGGAGGTGACTTCCTGTTGACTGAAATGCTCACTGTGGTTGCGGGGTGATTGCTGTGGTTCAGTCTCTTGTGGGGAAAGAAATCCCTGGTGCAAAGCAGCTTTTTGTGGGGCACTAGGTTCCTGCTGAGATTCAGCCTTGTGTTTGGCAGTGGGCTCTTGCTGGGTGAGGACTCTTTGCTGTGACACAGACGTCTGTTGGGTACTGGATCCCTGCTGAGTCCTCAGATCCGGCAGGACTTTGGGCGTCTTTTCTGGCCCAGGCTCTGGCTGGGTTATAGGTCTCTGGTGTGGCTCGGATTCACAATCTGGCCTTGACACTGACTCAGAACCTGGCTCCACAGTTGTTATTTCCCTCCTCGGAGATGCTGATCTCCCAGGATTCATCCCTCTGGCCCCTCCAGGCTTTCCGCTTCACAGATCTCTCCTGACGGCACCTCTCTTTGAGTTCCAATACTTCATGCTGGCTTCCCTGGTCTTTCTTTCTCAGGCAGTTGGCTAGTGGTCTTGTCACTGCTGGTTCCCTCACTTTTGGGCCAAGTGATACACTATGTCTCCTCCACTGGGGAGAGGGATTAGGAATAGGAGGAGGCAGTGTGCCCAGCTCTCTCTTACCAGTCAGGGAGGGGCTTGCCCTCTTGTGTCATAAATAGGGCCCCACCCCACTCACTACTCAGTTAAAATGACCCTTTGGATAAGGCAGGCACCCCAATTTAGTCATATTTCATTTGGGATGTTAGAAGCCAGGCTCTCGATGAAGGCTCATTTCTGTTTTTTCTCTCCTCGTGTTTGAGAAAAGAGATGGAAGGGAGACCGTCTCTATCCTTGTAATAATTTTTTCCTCTATTCATTCCTACAACTGGTTTGCAGTTTGATCTCCTTATACTGTTATGCTGAACATCATTTCATACCCATGCTAAAAAATAAAAGTAAGTGATGTGCTTCCATTTTTATAGCTCAAAGACCTTTTGAATGGCATTTGAGAGCTCTGCACCATCTTTTGAGCCTTGAACTATGGCTGTGCATAGCTTCTGTACTAGATCGTAAATCCACAGAATACAGTGACTATTGATGATGTTATTGTTGTTAGGTGCTGTTGAGTCAGTGTCCTCATAGCGATCTTACGTACAACAGATGAAACACTATTGTCATGCTTCTCTGCTATTCATAGGGTTTCTAATGGCTGATTGGCTTTTTTGGGAGTGCATTGCTGGGGCCTTCTCCCAATCCTACAGCACCTGATGTTCCCAAGTGGTTTCCCATCCAAGTATTAACCAGGTCTGACCCTGCTTAGCTTCCGAGACCTGATGGGATCAGACGCCATAGTGGTATGGCTGCAGGCTATTGATGATGAGAGCAATCATAAATACTGAAGACGGCCTTCATGTTAGGAAACTGTGAGGTTTTTTTTTTTTTTAATCTATAATATCATTGGGAGAAGGACCTGGCAACCCACTCCTGAAACAATAAGCCATCCAAAACCCTATGAATAGCAGAGAAGCACTGACCCTAGCTAGTGCTGGGCATGGCATAGTGTCGGGGAGTGTTTTTTTCTGTTGTACATAGGGTCGCTATGAGTCGGACCAGACTCGATGATACCCAACAACATGTTATTTTTAATATGATAATGTCTGATTCATTGCTGTGCGTGCTTTCTTTGTCACACCTAGCTCTTCCCTCAAAAAGGGCTGCTCAATGAGTGAAAGAATAAAGAGTTGGGCTGTGGAGAAAGGAGGGTGGCGGAGGGAAGAAATATGTGTTGAATCTGGGTTGGGTTTGCAGAGAACAGGGCAAAGTTTGTGATGCGGATTGAATATGGGTTGTTAGACCCCATTTGAAAGAACTGATTTGGACCTGTGATATTTAAAAACATTTATTGACTTCTGTTTGCTGCTTTCCTGATTGTATGCAAGGGCAAGGGAGACTGGCTGGGAGGCTGAAGTCTCCTTGGTTGTTTTACGGTAACTAAGCTTAGGGCGGGGTACAGGGAGAGCACAGGAGAAGATTGACAAGAGAAGGCACAAGAGAGAGCTGTAATCAATGAGGTTGGGGAAGATACCTTCTGAGAGAATGAGTTAGGGGGCGTGGACAGGGACTGGGGAGCATAAGGCCATGCTCTAGGGGCACCCACTGCCTTTCACCTCAGCGTGTTTCATTGGGAGAACAGGCTCTCAGGAGCTCCTAGAAGGGCAGAGCAAAGCTTGCTAGTTGACATCTTTTGATAAATTCCTGGCAGGCTCTGGAGTACTTGTTTGGCTTCCTGTGGTGCCTTTGGTGTCCTGTGGTGCAAATAAAGGGCAGAGGCTAGTGTTATTTTATGAGAGCTTTTAAAATGATCAGAGCAAGAATTGTCCAGTGAAAAAAATTAAAATTAAGACTATCCAGGAAAAAGTAAAATTCTCCCAACTACCTCACTTCTATTCCACATTCCTCAGAGCTAACCACTGTTAATAGTTTACTACATATTCTTCCATACCTTTTGGCGTATAAACACAATACTGTACTCAAAAAGAGAGAGAGAGAGAGAGAGAGAGAGAGAGAGAGAGAGAGAGAAACAAAGAAAAAGAAAGAAAGAAAAAAGAAAGAAAAGAAAGCCAGGCACTGTGGTTCACGCCTATAATCCCAGCAATTCAGGAGGGGGAGGCAGGAGGATCGCAAGTTTGAGACCAGAGGTGGTCTACATAATTTAGTGAGGCCCTGTCCAAAATAAAAAGGAAAAAAATGGGCTTGGGGGTACTGCTCAGTGGTACAACACTTGCAAAGCAGGCAAGCTCGAGGCCCTGGGTTCAACCCCCCAGTACCACAAAAGCAAACCAAAAAAAGGTAAATAAATAAATAAAAATAAAATCAAAAATGAAATTATACCTTGTCTGTTGCTTCGTACCTTGAACAAATCTTTTATTATTGCAAAATATTATGCATCTATACCAATTCATAAGAGCTTAGAGGTGGAGGGAGAGCCCTCATGAATAGGATTAGTGCCCTTATAGAGTATGAGGAAGGATCTGGATCACCTTTTCTGCTGCATAAGAACACAGTTAGCAGGGATCATCTGTAAACCAGAGAGCAGGCACTCACCAGACACTGAATCTACTAACACCTTGATCTCGGACTTCCCAACCTCCGGAACTATGAGAAATGAATTTTTGTCATTTATAACTACCCCACCTCTGGCATTTTGTTATACTAGCCCAAAGGGACTAAAACAGTATGTGAAATTCTACTATAGCTATTTGTGTCTTGTTTCTTTTTCTCAACATTATGTGTGCAAGATTCATTTATGTTGTTATGTATTTGCTTATTCACACTGATATATTGTTGTTGTTGTTAGGTGCCGTCGAGTCGGTATCCGACTCATAGCAACCCTTTGTACAACAGGGGAAACACTATTGTCAGTGCTTCTCTGCTGTTCATAGGGTTTTCAATGGCAGATTGATTTTTGGGAGGGAGGGGGTTGCCAGGTCCTTCTCCCAAGCCTACAGCTTTGGGTGTTCCCAGGCGGTCTCCCATCCAGGTACTAACCAGGCCCGACCCTGCTTAGCTTCCGAGATCTGATGGGATCGGATGCCACAGGGCTACAGCTGCAGGCACACTGATATATACATATATAATATTCTAATATACCACAATTTACTCATTCTATTTTTTTTTTTCTTAGCAGTACCCCAGGGGTTGAACCCTGGACTTCACACATACTAGGCAAGTACTCCACGACTGAGCTAGCCCACTTTAAAATTTACTTTTTATTTTCTACTTTGAGACAAGGTCTCACTAAGTTACGTAGGCTGCATCTGGCCTCAAACCCGTAATCCTCCTGCCTGTGCCTCCCGAGTTACTGGAATTATAGGCGTGTGCCATGTCTCCTGGCTTTTTTTTTTTTTTTTTTTTTTTTTAGCCAGGGCCCCCCCAAACTCAATGTGGCCCAGGCTGGCCTGAAACTCTGTAGCCCAGGCTGGCCTGGAACTTGAGATCTTCCTACCTTAGCCTCCCTAGTGCTGGGATTACAGGCATGTGCCGTTATGCCCCGATCATTCTTCTGTGAATGGACTTTTGGTCGGTTTCCAGTTTAAGGTAGTTAGGGGAAATGTTGCTATGAAGTTTTTGTACGTGTCTTCCGGTGTACATAGCATTCCTTTTGTGTCTGTATCTAAGAGTGGAATTGCTAGGTCACATAGTACACATAGCTTAAACTTTAGTCAATGATAGCCAACATTTTTTCAAAGTGATTTATCATTTTATAGTTCCATTAGCAGGATGTGCAAGCTTATCTGCTCTACTCTTTGCCATTGAGTATCATTTCATATGTTTATTAGCTGTTTGGATTTCCTCTTCTATGAAGTAGCCATTCAGGTCTTGTGCCTATTTGTCTGTTGTCTTACCTGCCTTCCTCTAACTGATCTGTAGGAATTCTTTATATATTCTCAGTACTAATCCTTTGTAGGTTATATATGTTGCAGGTATTTTCTCTTACTCTGTACCTTATAATTTTATTCTTTTGATTATCAAAAGATAATTTCAATGAAGCCACATTTATTAATATTTTCCTTTATGGTTTATACATTTTATACCTTGTTTAAGAAATCCTTCTACTGGGTGTGGTGGCACATGCCTGTAATCCAACAATTTGGGAGGTGGAGGCAGGATTGCAACTTTGAGGCCAGAGGCAATCTGTGTAACTTAGTGAGGCCTTGACGCAAAATAAAAAATTTAAAAATGGGCGGGAGGTGCAGCCCAGTGGCAGAGCACCTGCAAAGTATGTGTGAGGCCCTGCCTGGATTCAACCCCCAAGAAACACACACACACACACACACACACACACAAAGAAATCCTTCCTTATCCAATGTCAGGAAAATATTCTCCAATATTTCCTTGCAAAACTGTCTTTCAGATTGAGATCTTTAAACCAACTGAAATTTATTTTCATGAAGAATATGGAGTAGAGGTTTGTGTGTCTTTTTTTTTCCACTTAATATATTATGGCTGTTTTTCCAATGAACACGTAATGATGTACTTCATTATTTTTGACAACTGCAAATTTGCCCAATTTGCATTCTATGAACACTTTCCTCCATTACTTGTCAAGAAAAATACTTCTAAGCCAGGAAACATGGTGTATGCCTGTAATCCAAGCTATGCAGGAGGCTGAGACAGGAGGTTTGAAACCAGAGGATAGCCTGTGCAACTTAGTGAGACCCTGTCTCAAAAAAAAAAAAAAAAAAAAAGAGCCGGGTAGGGATGTGACTCAGTGATGGATTGCTTTTCTAGCATGTGCGAGGGCCTGGGTTCAACTCCCAGGAGAGAGAAAAAATATTGTACTTATGTGTTTGTGTATACATGCTAGATTCCATAGTTGAGATTTCTTGAAGTAAGATTACTGGATCAAAAAGGTGGACTCCTTTAAAGATTTCATTGTTGTTGTAGTTGTTAGGTGCCATAGCGACCCTATGTACAACAGGTGAAACACTTTTTCAGTGGTTCTCTGGTATTCATAGTGTTTTCAAAGGCAGATTGATGTTTGGGAGTGGGTTGCTGGGTCCTTCTCCCCAGCCTACGGTATCTGGTGTTCCCAGGCAGTCTCCCATCCAAGTACTAACCAGGCCCGGCCCTGCTTAGATTTTGAGATCTGATGGGATCAGATGCCACAGTGCTACGGTTGTAGGCAAAGATTTTATAGATCCTGCCAAATTTTTTTTTACTTCCATCAACAATGTGTAAGAATCCTAATTTATCTCATTCTTGATAATACCATCATATCAATCAATTTAACATTTGCTGATTTAGCCAGGCGCAGTGGTGCACACCTGTAATCCCAACAACTCAGGAGGAAGAGGCAGGAGAATTGCAAGTTCAAGGCCAGAGGCAGCCTGTGTAACTTACAGAGACTCTATCTTAGGATAAAAAAATAAAAAGGGGGACTAGGGATGCAGCTTAGCGGCAGAGTGCTTGCAAAGTATGCGCAAGGCCCTGGGTTCAGCCCCCTAGTACCATGCCAAAAGAAAAATACAAATAATACATATATGCTGATTTACATTTTTTGTTGTTGTTCTTTGCTGGAATTGAACTCAGGGCCTTGCTCATGCTAGGCAAGCACTTGACCGCTGAGCTATGTTCCCACTCCTTTCTTACTTTGTTTTGAGGCAGGATCTTGCTAAGTTGCCCAGTCTGGCCTCAGACTCACTATATACCCCAAGCTGGCCTCAAACTTGTGATCCTCCTGCCGCTGCTTCCTGAATGGCTGGTATTACAGGCTTGTACCACCACACTTGGCTTGCAGATTTGCTTTTTGTATAACATTTAAAAATTTCCAGACTAGGGAGGATTCAGGTTATAGAGTAGATGACGCTGGTGTCATCTTCAGAAATCAATGACCACGCCAGGTGTTGGGGTGTGTGCTTGTTATCCC